>JAQFVV010000130.1:2267134-2503091 GCA_028023455.1 Epiperipatus broadwayi
AAAAATGCACATAGAGAGCGTACCAATAGCTCTAACAAGCTCAGTAAATTAACAAGTGCGGTTATGAGAAATATTTAAAATCTCTATCCAGAACACTCTTATCTCCAGACCATGGTTTCGGGCTTATGGCCCACGTCAGTGGAGAGCTAGAATATTCGGACACTAGACCTAAAATATCAACTCAAAAAACCAGCACTTATTTCAAACGTATATTTAAGAAGAAACTCTGAATTTTTCGGACATGAAAATGTCTTTAAATCCAGCTATCTAACTTAAATAAAAGTAATGTCATGTTATATATGACTTGCTTTATTAATTATTATAATTTTACCTTTAAGGCTTTGGCTATGCTGAGCCTATTAGAATATGGTAGATCTGAATATACTTCAGTCCCATATAGCTATTTAAGTTAGATAGCTGGATTTAAAGACATTTTCATGTCCGAAAAATTCAGAGTTTCTTCTTAAATATACGTTTGAAATAAGTGCTGGTTTTTTGAGTTGATATTTTAGGTCTAGTGTCCGAATATTCTAGCTCTCCACTGACGTGGGCCATAAGCCCGAAACCATGGTCTGGAGATAAGAGTGTTCTGGATAGAGATTTTAAATATTTCTCATAACCGCACTTGTTAATTTACGAGCTTGTTAGAGCTATTGGTACGCTCTCTATGTGCATTTTTGTAATTACAAGCTCATAAAAGTAATGTCATGTTATATATGACTTGCTTTATTAATTATTATAATTTGCTTTACTTAAACATATTAATATAAAAGATAACTACAGATAACACGTAACTTTTTTTGCAAGACAATAATTGATACAGGTTATGGCCTGTCTTAAAAGTATTTACATGTACTCCCTGTGCACTTAATAAATAATGATGACTCTACAATAGTTTACATATTTCTAATATAAAGATCCTAATATTAACTCGTCTTGTAAATTGCAAGATTTCACAAATATTAATTTGTATAGGAAATAGTGGGCTTAAACAATGGAGAGAACAACAGTTTCACCCTCTCAAATCAAGATGCTTCAGATTGGTCAATATAAATGGAAAGTTAGGTTAAAGATAAGACGGCTGCTCTTATCTTTATAAAAGTCGCTATCTTGTGTTGTGGTTTGAGAGGTCCCTCTATCGGCACAATAAAGATATTGCTGGACTATTATAAATTTCAAGGCACATTTGATACAGGTTACAGCCTAAGTTAAAAGTATTTAAAATGTCAAATACAATGAAACTACAAATTACGCTATATAATTACACATTATCCAAATTTATATATAAATAGACAAACAAGATAATCCTTAAAATTCATAAATTTAATACATTTTTATGATAGGCAAGCATCTATTTTTCTATATGAAGATTGTAAGCTATCACATTTTTAACAAAAAACCCATGACCATTAACATTTGTGAGTTTAATAAATTTTACAATATAACTGCAGTCTTTTTTTTTGTCTTTGAGTACTGTCTGCAGTCATGTTTATTAATAAAAATTTCTTCAGTTTATGTTGAAAGCACATACATTATTTTATTCTTTATTATTCTTTTTGAATTTGTCATCTAGTATTTTGTGTAATAAATGTTTTCTAAGCATAATGTTAAAAGTTTTACGAAATTTAAGAACATACAGAAAATTGATACAAACTCAAAAACATCAAAACAACTACAGAAAGTGCAGTCTGTTGAAAATGAGATATTATTTTGCTTCACTAGAAACAAAATACTGGGGGCGGGACAGGACTAAAAAAGGATACTGCCCAGAGCATACTAAATTGCAATAAAATCACTATTCATTTTATTTAAAAAATAGAGTATAATGAGTTTTTTTTAAGTAAATATGAATGAGACAACACATAATTCAGTAAAACATATGGAAATATACCCCCCCCCCCAATTTAATAATAATTACATTTAGTAAAATGTTTTATACTATAATCATAATTTATATACGTGTAACTATACATATAAAAGTGTTATATATATGTTGAAAAGTACTGTATACTTGCAAGTCAATAAACAATGAGTATTCTATTGATATCAAAGTTTATCAATAACCAAGAGGTATTATATGGGATATACAATGTATGTAAGGAGACTTGGAACAAAATATACTAGACATCGCAACCCCTTTGTAATAAGAACAATATTAAAATAATCTTCATTTATCATTTCAATTATATATATATATAAATATGCATAAAATTAATGAATTTTTAATACAAGTTACGATTTTCAATTAGTTATAAGAATGAAGAAAATAAAAATAGTTGGCTGACAGAAAAGCATCTAAAATAATATTGTGCTTCTACATATATTATGGTCATATATTTATATAAATATTGGCTACAACAAAAGTGAAAAAATGTATAAAACAGCAATTCAATCCTAAGATCAAATTATTAGTGACCCTCACAATAATAATGGTAAACCATGCATATCTATGTTATATGTAAATGATTCATAAGTCTATTGAATGTATATGCAATAATGATTTTAATATTAGTTTTCAATCTCCAATTAATTCAAATAGGCTCATACATAATTCAAGGGGGAAAATTAACCTATGCAAAAAGCTAATATGATATATCTCAAGGGTACAGATATTCCACTTGCCACTCAGTATATTATAACGAGACCAAGAAACATTTAACACAAGAATTAAGAAACACTTATTATGGCAACTGCTTAAAAGCTGTTCCCAATTCGAACTCAATTTTTCCAAATTATAAAAACCCAGGCTACAAATTTAATATTGATAATTTTGGCCTGTGTATGGAGAAAGAGATAATAGAAAGTGAATGATAAATGGTCATTTATTTATAATTAATGGTCGAACTCAACCAAAGTAGCATCCAGTAAAATCACAATTCGAATTTTAATTAATTAAAGTGTTTAATTTTCTTAATATCATTTAATATTAGTACTAAAAGTACATTTGGCAAATTTTATCTCCATGTCTGAACTTACATATTAATTGATGAGAGAGGTTGTGTTTTAATACAGCATTTATTTCTAATAAATAAAACAGAAAATTCGTTTTTAGAATAGCCAAATATGCAACTAAGCAAATACTTTATTGTATCAAAGAATATGTTATGAAAAAGATGAGATGTTCCACTCCTAAAATTAATTAGCAAATCTATCTTAGAAGTAAACCAAGAGCAATCACATTAGTGATGTAATTGTACTTAAACATTAAAATAACAGTAACAGGCTAATCTGTCTCAGTTGTCTCTTGAAAAAACATAATGCTCGCCCAAATAATACAATATTTTATGAGTGTGACTACTTTAAAAATAAAAAAAAAGTATAATAACTATACAAAAAAAAATATGCAATAATTGTATTTCTCACTATTCATAAAAATAATTGGCCGATACAATAAATAAAAGTATATAATCATGTTAAAAATTTTGTTTTTTGACTTATATAACTCCGGATTTAAAAAAGGTTTTAATTAATTGTAAAAAAAAAAAAATTAAAATAGAAAACGTAGAGAAACAACATAGTATTAATTAGTTTAAAGATTAAGAAAAATATAATAAATAATATTAAAGGTATATTTATAATAACAGGAAAGATTGAGAAGAGTTGCTTTTTGATTTGTCTTCTGTAATACAACTCAAAAAAATAATATAAAAACAAGAATTCTTAATCTAGATTATAGTCTTAACAAAAATTAGAAACCAATGGTAAAGCAAACACAGATCATTAAAAATCATTAGCAATAGTCAGTGAATACAATCACAAGTAAGTTGTGGATAAAAGTCAATAAACGTTGCAAAATTTCCAAGGGTAATAGTTGAACAACATATGTCTTGAACTATTAACAATCACAATATCTCCAACATAAGTGTATAGACCCATTTATGTGTTGCACTGATCTGTACCAGCATGTAAGCAGTCAACCTCTATGATATAAAAACTGAAGAATCTCCGAAAAATTTTGATTAGCAATAAAAATCTTTCCTCTGAAGTGATATGCTGGGCCAAGCAAAAAATTGCTGAATTTTTGAAATGTTAAAGTAAACCAATAGAAACTTCAAAAGCCAGAGTTCCAAGCAAATAAACATATGGAGAATTAAACAATGTTGCAAAAGCATGACTGCTACAACTATTTCCAGTACATAAATTAATTTCAGGATAGGACATCCTTAAATATAGTTTATAATAATTTGATACTAATAATGTCAATTACTATCATTATTCAGGAAGGGTGGATGAGTATTTGATTGTTTAAAATACTTAATATTTTTTTGGTATATATACTTTAAATGATTTAAAAAGGGACTTTAAATTTTATTATAGTGAATAAGTGAAAAGAGAAATACATACTTGTTAAAAAGTGAGGTAAGGTACAATAAGAATATTTAGTAATCATCTGAAATCCAGGCATGGCTGCTTGGGGCATTGATGCTATACAAAATCAATCAAATGTAACGTTACCGGGCCACTGCAACTTTTTTTTAATAGAACATGATTTTTTTTTATTTTTTATGATTAAACAAATTTTTATTTTCATTTTTTTTTTTTTAAACCTGACATTTTTCTTTATTCAACAAATTTTGGTAATTTAATTTTGTGCTTACTTTTCTGAATTTTAAAATTTTGGACTGTTTCATGATGAAAAAACTTGTTTTAACCCCACCGAAAAAATATAATACAATTATTTGGGACTTGTTTTGACTTTGTTCTACGCTTTTTTTTTTTTTGGTTGACTAATCTGTTTTTCTTATTATTAAATCAAAAGTAACTTTTGTGTTAAAACCCCCACCCTCGGATCAATAATTGTAACAAAGAGTCAATAATTTTTATTTTTTTAAACAACTTTTTCTCACTTTTTACTTTTATTTATATTTCGTTTGAATGACCCCTTTTTTTTTTGGCTTCTACAATAAACTGCTTTTTTGGGGGGGCTTTCATACTTTGTTATTATTAACAAAAAGTCAACAAAAATAGTCATTTATTTTAACCCTGCTGAAAAAAGATAATCCAAATACTTGTCAATTTCAAACGAAATAAAAATAAAAAAAGTACCCAAACTTTGGACTTTTTGAACTTATTTATTATTTTACTGCTGTAATAAAAACAGTCTGGTATTTGGGAGGAGATTATGTGCCTGAAAAAAGGACACAGTCTCCCTCACTTTCTGTAATCGGCAATTCTAAAAAGTTGAAAAATTGCACATTCTTCTCAGACCTTTTATTGGTCTCGTATATTTTCCACGATGAAACGTGACTTAGTGCGTGAGCTTTGTCGAAGCGTGTTCGAACATACCCTTTGCCAATTTTTTACATATTAACATTTTTTTAGGGAAGGGTGGTGACCATATAACAATTAGTAGTAATTAACAACATTATTTAAATATAAATGACATTATTCTATGATGGAGATTTGAAAAGTTATACAGACTTGAAATTCAAACACTCTCAAGCGATACGATAATCAGCTATGAATAGAACAAATACACGTAAATAGTTTCGAAGCACAAAGCAGGCCATAATATTTTTGTGCAATGTCATGTAAAGCGGCCTGCAATGGGTTAATACAATATAAATGTTGTATTAGCCATAAGGCCGGCCACAGAAACGGCATTTTTATGTGCTTTGACACATAAACAACGCCATCAGGCGGCTGTGCCCGGATTTCAGATGATTACCGAATATTTTATGCAAATCCCAATATGTATTATAAGTAATTTTTATTAACTTGTATTTGAATCATTTGAATGTTCTACAAAATATTTTTTAAAAAAGATACACAATATTGTAATTTTTTATTTATTTCAATAATATTTTATCAAGATATTTAAGATAGGCAAAACTCACTATACGTATTGCAACACACAGCAAGCTTGAGTAATCAATGGATGCCAGAAGGCTTATGCATAAAATCCCCATCTAGTGCCTACTCATCCAATATCCCTAGACTAGTTTCTGGCTTGTGGCCTTCATCAGTGAGGAGCGTTGGATCTGAGAGCACTGCACCTAGATCTTAGGATCTAATGCAACCCTCCTCCAGCAGCCACCTTTTATCTCCACTTAACTACAAAACTATGAGTCTTAAACTGAAAACAATGTTTTCAATCCAAGCCCATTAGCTTATATAGTCATATGGGTCTGAACTCAGTTCAGTACCCATACATTTTGGTGTCATTGGTTCTTTAATAACCATAGCCACCACTATCCTATTAGGCAGGATTGGTTTTAAGCCAATAAACATCACATGACTACCACCTCTTATGCTTGTGTATAACTTGTTAAAACAGGCAAAACTCACTATACGTATTGCCACACACAGCAAGAGTAATCAATGGATGCCAGAAGGCTTGTGCATAAAATTCCCATCTAGTGCCTACTCATCCAATATCTCCAGACCAGTTTCTGGCTTGTGGCCTTCATCAGTGAGAAGCCTTGGATCTGAGAGCACTGCACCTAGATCTTAGGATCTAATGCAACCCTCCAGCAGCCACCTTTTATCTCCACTTAACTACAAAACTATGAGTCTTAAACTGAAAACACCTTAATGTTTTCAATCCAAGCCCACTAGCTTATATAGTGGCAATATGTATAGTGAGTTTTGCCTGTTTTAACAACAGTTATACACAAGCATGAGAGGTGGTAGTCATGTGATATTCAAGATCCAAGGCTACTCACTGATGAAGGCCACAAGCCAGAAACTAGTCTGGGGATATTGGACGAGTAGGCACTAGATGGGGATTTTATGCACAAGCCTTCTGACATCCATTGATTACTCTGGCTTGCACTGAGTAGCAATATGTATAGAGAGTTTTGCCTCTTTTAAAAACATATTGTATAGTATATATATATTTAAAAAAAATCTTGCAAGCAAACTATGCAAATCTTATATAACAAACTTATCTTCCTCCCTTCCCCAAATTATTTAATTACAAATAAAATTATCCTTTGTCTCATTTCAAGATATTTATTTACATATATTAACTGTACATAAAATATATTTGCAAAAAAAATCCTTCAAATAAGCCTTAGATTAAAATGTTTCAGTAGAAATTTAAAGTTTTTAAAAAAAAAAAAAAAAAATCAGTTTAGAAAGTAATTTTTTCTACTTTTGTAGAAAATTACATTAAAATGCATAAAATCTGAATTTAATGTCATTTTAGATATTCTTAAAATGTGATGAAAATTTCTTTTTTTTTTAAAAAAAAACTAAACACAATTATATACATCAAATGAAATTCATGTATATATTTGTAAAATTATAAATTCTAAAAAGTTAAAGATGTTTTGAATTTGCAATGTTTTATTCAAAACATTTTTTTATATTTTTAGAAAGTTATTTCATACATAAGGAAATACGGTGGAGCTGTGATAATGAATAAGAAATATCTGGTTTTCATTGCAATTAAATATGCTCTAAATGATATTTTTTCAGCAACTTATTTCTCTTATAAAAACATAATAGCAGTTTCGTTATCAAGAAAGTGTGTACTAATTGTTTTGATGTTCGTAATTTAATATCAACTTTAAGCATAAGCTTAAATTGTGTAATACTTTTAACATTATGCTTAAAAAACATTTTATTTAGAAAAAATATATATATACTTTCAACATAATCCGAAGAAATTTCTTAATAAACATGATTATGTGCTGCACTCCAAGATGAAAAACAACCCTTTATTTACAAATTTTCATTTTTTGAAACATGATCAAATGGCTTCTCATGGGTAAAATATATTAAACTTACCAGTTTTAATGATTTTTATTTGTTTGTTTACATTTTTATTGGATAGCATGCAACTGAAGTCATGTATATTGATTGATACAGTGTAATTTATGATTTCATTGTATGACAAATTAAAAATAACAATGTATCTAAGTTAATAAAAGAGAAACTAATTTTTTTTTACATCCATTTATCTTCCTCTATAAA
This sequence comes from Epiperipatus broadwayi, assembly GCA_028023455.1. Taxonomy (NCBI): domain Eukaryota; kingdom Metazoa; phylum Onychophora; class Udeonychophora; order Euonychophora; family Peripatidae; genus Epiperipatus; species Epiperipatus broadwayi. The sequence continues at coordinate 2,275,055 of JAQFVV010000130.1, forward strand.
TTATTATTAATATATATATAATTGTGTATAAACACATCCATCACATCTATATCCATATTCTTATATATAACATATCCATTATATCTATATCCATATTCTTATATATATAGGCAAAAGATATAATTAAGCTTGTGACTACAAATGTGGATTTGTGAAAGGAATTTTAAATGCTGCATGGAATTTTATCATTTTATAACAAAAATACACATGTATATTTATTTATATAAGAAAAGTGTTTTTTTTTTTAAAAAAATATTTTCCACAAAGAACATCTGATAAATTTAGACAACCCACAGCAGAAAACTTAATTATGTGTCTATAAATATGTTGGAAAAATATCTTCAAAAAGAAAATCTGTTTTAAAAACATCTTAAAACTGCCTAAGATTTGTTTGTTATACTTGCAAAAATAATGTGATCAATATTTTTACTTAAAAAAAATAGAAATGAAAAGTTTTATCAAATTTTAATAAGCAATGGAATAAGTTCAGTGATATTCATTTATTAAAATGAAAATTATTTAAAAATCAATTATAAAATAAAGTAATTATTTATTTACTATTATCATTAGATGCAAATTACTAACCATCACATCACAAGAATGGCATTTTGCCAATTCATGAAACTTTCAATATAGTATATGGAAACAATTTATAATTGTTTTCACAGGATGACATGAGGTTAATAGAATTATATCAATTGTTACTAATATCATTTATAGTACTTATGTCGGATATAGTTATTAATACCAAAATAAAATAATATTAAAAAAAAAAAAATCATAAAAGGAAAAATATACAAAAAAAAAAGATTATTCTTTGAAACATAATTACAAAAAGGGAAAAAGAAATTCAGTTTATATATATATATTTCAGTAGAAAATCATAATTATAATTCATAGCTGAAAACGTATTGATAAAACTAACTTTTGCGAAAAAAAAATTCTGTAATTCATTAAACACATTTAACGGCCAGTTGCAGACTTAAATAAATTATTGTGATATATTTAGTACTTTATCATATTTTCAAAACAGAGGTGCAATGCTTAAAACAATTTCAAAGGCATACAATTTTAATACAGAATGAGGAAAAAAAAACTGCTTACATCAATTACTATTCTTCGGGTAGTGCTGATCTGACAATGGTGGAGATTGATCTGGACGTTTAGATTTGTGAATACTGAAACTATATCAATTAGGCCATTCTTCCAAAGTTGTCCATACCAATACTTATCTATGAGGAGCCCCATGATTTCTTCATTTTGCCTTTTAACCCTTTCACTAACTTTTTTAGCTATTGGCCCTCTACTTAAACTGATTCTTTTAGCTATTGGCCCTCTACTTAAATCTGAGAACAATGTGATTGGTCTGTGTCATTTGCAATCAGTTCTTTTGTTAAAATATTAATCTAAAATACACAGAATTTTTTTAATTCAGCTTCTAAAAATTGAATAATTTTAGATTCAAATTGGTTAAATGTAACGAAAAAATAAAAATAATGTTAATAACTGTCGAAAAATATAAGAAAAATGTGTAAAAAATAGGTAGCAGTAAAACAAAAGAATTATAACTCAACTAATGATTGTGCCGTTATTCAGATCAACAGCTGTCAAGTAATTCTCTTTTTATTTCCAGTTTGCTTATTTCTCTTGTAAAATTTAAAATTTTCCAAATCAAACTTTATATTTCCATAAAGTAACATCAAATCTTATTTATGAATGTAAAAAATTATGATAGATGTTATTATTTACTTCAATTACGAACATACAAAGCTTCGTTGTCATTTCTGAATCTTCATTTAGAAACACGCCTTAGAAATTTCCTGATTACGTTATGTAGCAATAATTATTTTTTGTTACGGATTATTTCTCCAAATGTATTTTTCTTCTAATATTTAAAATTTTCCGAGTCAAACTTTATATTTTGATAGAGAACTATATTTTATTATTTGTGAACATAAAAAATTACAATAAATATAATTATTTACATCAAAATCATTACAAATGTATACATCTTCTTTCTTTAGCGAGAATGGTTTTTAGTTACCGATCCTCGTTTTCAAATCTGCCATTTATGAATCTGTCATTTAGAAACACGCCTAGAAGATTTGGTAGGTATCCAATCAGAGAAGAAGACACAGCGATGTAACAAATAGGCTGTGAAGATTAATGACTTTTTTAAAAAAATATAACGCTATATGCGGATGTTTTTAGAACTAAAATTGAAAGCATTGAATTTCCTATCAAATAAGTCTAAAATGAAGAAATTGCGACCAAAATTGACCAAGAGATGGCGCATGATACCACATGCTTCTTCCAAAAAATTTTTAGCTACAGGGCATTTTCGTAATAAACAGGTAATTAAGGGCAAGGTAATGGGTGGTTCACAAATTTTATGGACTATCACACTAAGTTGATTTATAAGGGTATATATTATTGTCATATGCACCACCTCTTTAAATTTGTTTATTTTATCCTCTCTGCCTAATATTGTGTTTTATCAATGTTTCAATTATATATATTCATTGGTACATGAATGATTTGCTACTTTAAATACATCTCTTTCCCTTCTTTCTTATCATTGTTTTGTTTTTTAAAGTCATTTATTGATAACAGCCTACTTCCATCAATGTACTTCTTTCCGTATTCACATGAAATTTCATTCTTAAATATAATTTCAGTAGCTTACAAACAATTACTATGATTCACTGAAATTTTTTTAATCATTACTTCCATTATTCAGTTTTCCAAATGTTTTTTTTTAAACTTGCTTTCTAATTTTCAGTCCTCAGCTCATTCATTTTTAATGTTTTCATCTCACAACTTACTTTCATTGCTTTAGTTTTAATTAAGTATTTATCATTCAAAACCTACAAGTTCTGTCAACCATATGCCCAATTTTCTTAAGCTCATTCTTATTATCTGCAAGTACAGCAAATCATAGAATGTGATATGGTTCTCCCTCTAATGCTAACATCCTCATTATCAGAATAATATATTTAACAACTCATCTAAGTAACAAAATAACATCTCTACAATACACACCTTCATGTATCTATCTATTACGTAAAAATACCATTATTTAAATTAATGTTTCACCTCCCAGTCATAACTTCTTTTTCAAAATAATCCAAAAATATAACCTTTAAATGTAATTTTGATTATGAATAAAACAAATATTAGCCTTACTCTCTCTCCTCTCTATATATTGTAACAATAATTCTCAGCATTCATCATATCTTTGGCTATCCAAACTGCTCTTCGAACATAAAACATGTCTAATATGTTGTAGTACTTAGCTGCGATTTATTCAAGCTCCGCTCATGTTCATTGAATATTGCATGTAATAGCTCAATTTTATTGATAAGTTGTGCTTATAATAGCTTACATAACTGCATATACACTGCACTTTTTAACATGCACATTCACACTTTTTTGTGTATAATATGCATATATAAATTAAGATTATAATACAAAAAAAATTAAAAAATTATATATTAATAACAAATTGAAAGCTACATTTATCTATATATTTACTGTGTGTGCACTCATTCACATTCATTATCAATGGAATTCCTATATGTATATGTTAATGTAATCACTTCTATTAGATTATAAACTTTACTGATTGTTTTCCCACATGATGTTCAACTATTGTTCCAATTGATTCCTAACTATTTTTTTTGCTTGTTTTAATTTACGACAACTGACTTCTCCTTGTTATCTTGAATAACAAATTTGTTTTATCTTCTTTTAAAGGAAGATTATTTTTAGGAGAATAAGAATCCCAACCCTGTTCCAATTTCTGTCTGCAGTAAATGTAAAACTTCATTTTAATTGTCAATCAATAATCTTAATGATTTCGTTTTACCTAATGACTTTATCTTGGATATTATCTTTGTTATATATATAGTAAAAGTCAATATATTTATATAATTTGCTTTATTCAATTTTACATTTACTTTAGATTTGAATTTTAGTAATTAACGATCATTTTTATTTGGTGCATTTTTGTTGCTAAGCAACAGATATTGGCATCACTGATTTTGTAATTCTAATATGTTAAATATAATATACATACACACTTTATTATATCTAAATTTTTAATATTTTAAACAAGGGATTTAATTGTTCATTTAGTAAGTTATTATTCTAAATTTTTATCTATTTTTTCATTAGTTTTGATTTCATATAACATCCTTTGATACTTGGGTATTATTCGTGTAGTGAAGAAAAGATAGGAGCCTTTTCACATACCCAAGAAATGTGTAATCTTGCAATGATATCAACTTGAAAGAAAATAAACCCTGCGATGTATATATTGAAAACCATTTGAAAACGTGATTATCTTTTTCAAAACGTGTTTCGCTTGTTATTATTTTGCCTTATTTATATTTATCACTTGCAAAAATATTGTCTTTTTCAAAAAGTGTTCTGATTGCGGTTATTTTGTGTTAATTATATTTGTCAATCGAAAAACATTGTCTTTTTCAAAACTTGGTTTAGTTGGTGTTATTTTGGGTTATTTATATTTCTCAATTACTTCAGTTCATTTGATTTCAATTTAATGAGTGTAAGTAGTTTTCCTCTTTTACACAAAAAGGAGGACACATTTTTCTCTAGACTCAACGATATACAACAATTTTTTCCACCTGCATGAAAACTCTTACAATTGATATTTGTTTATTGTTCTGATTTGTTTGTTAGGTTTTGTGTACTTGCAAAAAAAGTAGAGATTTTTTTTTCTCCAATTTTTTCTGCCTGCATGAAAAAATAGTAATAAATGTCTTAAAACTTATATTTCTTTATTGTTCTGAATTATTTATTGTTTTTTTTAAACAAAGAATGTTTCTTAGTATTTTCTGGAAAATTTCAACAAACTGTGCAATCACTTTTTCGTTTTGGGGAGAAAATGTTCAGTTCAGGTCTATTTTGTTGTTTTAACACGATGAATTCCTGTTATTTATTACAGTGTAAGTAGCGTATGTGTATACTTTATGTGTTTTGTAAATTTTATTTAAAAAAATTATAATTTAGTGATTGTTTTAAGCGTATGTAAAGTAATATTTGGGAGTTTATTCAATATATTTCCATGGGCCTGGGCTGAGAAAATATAGTTCTTAATTACCCATTTATTTCTGCAAATCATACACGTTTACTTCTTTTATAGTTTTATTTGTGTGTGAACATGTTAAACTTAGTCCTGCAATATGGTATTAGACATGCTGTAGCTTTTCATATTCATGTCAACCTAACGATAACTTTGTAAATCTTGTGAAAATATGTACAAGATCTGTGTACACATTACTTTTCCCAAATCTTGTGTAATCGATATCGTGTACAAGATCCCCGCACACATTATTTTGATCAGATTACAATATTACAAAGTTATCAACGGATTGATACAAATATGAAAAAGCGCATCCAGTCTAATACCATATTGCAGGAATAATACCCAAGTACCACATCTTTTAATACTCTCTTCCCTTTATGTCTTTCTGATATTTTTGGCAGACAAACTGTTTTTAAATGTTAAGGTTTTTATTGCCTTGCATATGCTATATGTTTTAAACTATTCTAATACAAATATTCTTAATAATGCTATCAATAATACTTAAGAAATGTTATGCTACTATGTAACTTTTATTATGAGATCATTGTTATATTAAGAGTTTTATGCATCCCAATCTCCAAATGCAGCTGTTATAAATCAATCAGTGTTTAATAAATTCTCCAAATATATTCCTCTGGAAAATAAAAGTTGTTCTCCATCTTACTTCTAGATGTGACAACAGTAGCACACCCTCCATACAGTACTGCCACCAAGTGCAAGCCTTAGTAAATAATGAATACAAGGTTTGTATATGCAGTCTCTATCTAGTGTCTAGTTTCTAGGTTGTGGCTTTCATCAGTGAGAAGCACTGTATCTATATTTTAGGATCTAATGCAATCCTCCACCAGCCACCTTTCACCTATTTAGTTAACTATAAAGCTAGTAAGTGTCTAGTTTCTAGCTTGTGGCTTTCATCAGTGAGAAACACTGTATCTATATTTTAGGATCTAATGCAATCCTCCACCAGCCATCTTTCACCTATTTAGTTAACTATAAAGCTAGTAAGTGTCTAGTTTCTAGCTTGTGGCTTTCATCAGTGAGAAGCACTGTATCTATATTTTAGGATCTAATGCAATCCTCCACCAGCCACCTTTCACCTATTTAGTTAACTATAAAGCTAGTAAGTGTCTAGTTTCTAGCTTGTGGCTTTAATCAGTGAGAAACACTGTGTCTATATTTTAGGATCTAATGCAACCCTCCACCAGCCACCTTTCACCTATTTAGTTAACTATAAAGCTAGTAAGTGTCTAGTTTCTAGCTTGTGGCTTTCATCAGGGAGGAACTTTGGATTTGAGAGCACTGCACCTAAATCTTAGAATCTAATGCAACCCTCCAGCAGTCACCTTTTAACTATTTTTTAACTATAAAGCTGGAGTTGGACTGATAATGAAATTTTTTTTAAAAGTCAGGTTTTTATTTAATCTATTCTCAATTCCAGTTTTTTTTTTTTTTCTGTAAGTCTTATTATTTTATACAAATCATTATAAAACTATAATACTTCAATACTAATGAAGGTATTGATAAAATTTATTCCACAATAATCACTACACACAAGTGATGAGTGGTTAGAAATATGCATCTGCACTAAACGAACTATATATATATAAGAAAACATGACAGATAATGAGTATATACGTATATGAAAAACACTAAGGTCATATAAAAAAAACTTTTGAATCAAATGAAATCATGCCTAATAATAATATATTTCAAATATATTAAAAACTACAACGTAAGTTTTAAACTAAATATTATATGACAGAGGAAAAATAACTATATTCGTCCAACCAGTAACTCTTTAACAAAATAAGGTTAATTTTAAAAGAAATCAATGAAAAACTCTTTTGAGCAATTATTTTAATTATATTCTTTAGAGAGTTAACAGTGATTCTACCATCATTTTCTCTTTTCAAACTCACCTTTTAATAACACGTCATTTGTCAACCTATTATAAATAAAAAGAAAAAAACAGCACTTGGTGATAAAAAATGTACTAATAGATATGCGTATACTTAAAAAAATATTTTATTATAAAACAATACATAATTTATTTATTCGTTTTAAAATACAATACTGAAAATTTTCATCCTTTGTTTTAAGTTTTCAATTAGCATTTAAAAGTTAATTTAAATCTGGAAATGAAAAATCCAGTTAGCGATATTAGACGTTAAAACAGGTCGGATGAGGAGCGGTTTTTCCCCCAAAATGTTTGGAAAGAGTTGATTACACATGCTATATATTAAAAGCTCTAATAAATCTACATATCACCCCTATTAATCCCCATTTACAAAATATAAGAAAGCCCCCAAAAAATATGTAATTTTCTTCTTATATTAATAATTCCATTTAAAAAAAAAAAAAGAACAAAGACTTTTGCTTTCAAAAAAAAAAAAAAAGGGGGGGGGGGGCAATAAAACGGAATTATACAAATAAAAAAAAAAGACTGTAATATATAGCTTAAAGAGATGACTGCTTTAATTATCCGCTAGATCAGACTAAAATGCAGATTAATATTTTTATAACAACAGAGACAGGAAGATGTTTTTAATAAGAAAAATGTAGGACAACAATGATTATATAGAATAAGTTCTGTATTTACTATTTAATAGTATAGGTAGGTTGAATGAATTATATAGACAAGAGGGCATAAATTTAAGATTACATTGATCATATTATTTATTTTATCACTCCACTCCACTCCAAACACACACAAAAAAATAAAAATATCAGAAAACATTATTTAAATTACTTCCGGAACTTCAATCGATGGATTGAACAAAATTGTAAAAAAAGTCAATATTTTTTATGGCTGGCCTCAAGCATTGGAATACGACCTTCTAAGAAAAAAATATTATTTTTAAACTTGTCAAAAATAATGAAGTGCTAATAAAGTTACCTCCTCTGCGTATTTGGAGTCTTCTCTCTATGAATATAAATCCTTATATCACATTAAAAAAAAAAAAAAACCCAAACAAACTGTAAAACTTATATGAATGCCATGATTTCGACCCCCACCCTCTCCAATGTTGATATTCTTTAAAAATCCCAAATATAAAAATTAAGTCAAGCATTGGTGGTTGAGAGGTCAGGGACAACTGCTGTCAGCGACAGCTGCTTTACAAGCAGTTGTCCCGGGTTAGCGGGTTCGCTTCTCGGCTGATGCTATGACACATAAGAAAAAAAAAATTAATAAAGATCGTTTAAATATATGCCTCCTAACATTTTTCAGATGTCTGAACAAATTGATCTAGTCTTAATCTCTCAGGTATCAACAACTCCAAAATGCCTCATAGTTACAAAAAATAGATATTTGTAATACAGTAATGAATAATCAATCGCTTCTCTCATTAAATCATCATCATCACCTATATCCATGGTCTCTCCAAGTTTAGTCCAGTTTTCCGATCCATAACCCATCTCCACTTTACGTCACTAAACTTTCTTACTTCATTCAACTAACTCACATATACTCTCCTTAGATCTTTTACAGTCTCTTGGAATCCAATTTAAAACTTCAATTGTCTATTATCATTTCTTTTAAAATATGTCCAGGCCTAATTTTTTTCAATGATGTTAGTGACATTGTTTGTTCTCTCTCACGTATTTCATTTGCAATTTCTCCTGCTTATTTATAACATACATCTGTCCATACTTCATTCAGTGATCTGAAGACTAGTTAATTTCTACCTGTTAGAAGATTTATAATTTCTAAATCTCTTGGAAAATTTTGTCTGACAAAATGCTTCTCACAAGGAATCAGCTGGACATAAATACAAAACTAAAATAGAAATAAAAATGAAAGCAATTTATGAAAAATATATGATAAAAGTTGAGCAATAGCAGAGTCTGTAGTATCTTCATAAAAATCTGATTTGTGAATATAATTTTTAGAGGAAATATTTTTTAAAATTTGATCCAAGCTATTTCAATTTTTAATGATGGTATAATACAAACTATAGGACTACTTTCACATACTGAAATTTGCTGTTTATACTGGCAATATCTATATTTTTCTTAATTACAAAAAAAAAAAAAATCAAGTCAGATGTCACATGACCTAATTTAATAAGCTTGTATTACAAATGTTATATATAGAATTCACAAATAAGCTCTTAACAAGCTTTGCAGAATACCCCAGACCTGTTTCTGCTACTGATGTTCTCAGTAAGGTGCTAGGATATTCAAGCATTAGATTAAAAATGCCAGGACAAGCCCAGCGTTTTATCTAATGTACAACTATTAAGTAGAAAATCTGAAATTTTCAGACATTCATATGCCTTCCAATCCAGCTATCTAACTTAAATAGCCATGTGGGACTGAACTAAGTTCAGATACACCATATATCAATAGCTTTAGCAATATAAATTTGCCAAAGCCTTAATAGCAAAATATAAAATTACAAAAAAATTACTGAGGACGCCAGTAGCAGAAACCAGTCTGGATTGGGGATATTCTGCAAAGCTTGTTAAGAGCTTATTTGCGAGTTCTATATATAACAAACATTTGTAATGCAAGCTTATTAAATTAAGTCATGTGACATTTGACTTGATTTCAGCTTTAGCAATATAAACACTTCATCATTTTTTTTTTAAAACAATGTCAGTTAACCTCATTTCCCTTACCTTTAACTTATTAGATATAAGAAATTCTCTGCTTCCCATCTTTAAAGCTAATCACAATCCAAGATTACATCTAATAAACTTATATATACAATCTTACATGTATATTTTAATTAAAAAAAAAAAAATCAAAATTTCTACCCAGTAGTCTGTCCACCACTACATAAAAATATTTCACAAGCCCCCCCCCCCTCTTCTATTTCCATAATCATCAGGCAAACCTTTTACTTCTGTCATTGATCCACCTATTTTATTTTGATGGTATAGCAGTCCCTATTGCTACAAAGGCACATTAGCGCTTGCGATTGTGTTAGATATTTCATTCATCTTAATGAATAGCTTAGCATTTCAAGTATTGTGCTGCTTTAAAATATATTTCTGATTCAAATTTTCTTTATTCTCTCTTGTTTAATTGTTTATTTTATAATAATTGGGGGAAAAATCCCCATTGATGATTTTTTTTCCCTCATGTGTCATAGCATCGGCTGGGAAGCGAACCCGCTAACCCAGGGCAACTGCTTGTAAGACAGCTGTGCTGACCTTTCAACAATCAATGCTCGAACATTACAAAAGTGTGTGCATACACACACCTATGATTAGATAAAATTATACATCAATCCGAGTTATTGAGATATAAGCTAAATACACACACAACAGATTCAATGTTTTCCCAAACATTTAAATGTCAAAATTTTTATTTTCAGTTATAAAACGAAAATTTTTATAATAAAAATAAATTTGTGTCAAGTGATATTCAAATATCCAAATGGCAAATTAAGCACAAAATGTCTATTTAAATGGTCAAGCATTTACTGAAAATTGATCCACAAAACTTTAGTTCTTGAATCCATTACTCTACCATTAAATTTATACCATATGGGCAAAAAAAATATTACAATTAATGGGTGAAAGATGTCTTAAGTACTAAACATGATGAAATTGCATTAGAGAAATACAGTTGTGAGATTATTATATTCTTGGAGACTTAGTAAAACTCTGGAGAAATACATTTTTCTATATGCAATTCTAATCCCCATTTTCCTACTGACTTATTTCACAGCCATTTATTTTCCCGCCCATCCCCCTGCTCACATTATTTTGGATATCTCTCTTCTTAAGTCAAAATTTTTATACTTGATAAAGAACTAGTTCCAAAAAGTCAAATCATAACGTGGTGAATTATGTAATCTTTCCAAAATTAATCGTTCACATCCAACTCATACAATTTGACTAACCAACATATCAAGAGCACAAATCCCATAATACTAAGATGTTGGAGATGGTTGGTGGCATTCACAATATCTCAAGAATAAGGTTTTTAATTAAAATGTGTTTTATAGTTGGACAATAAGACCCTTGATTCTTGTCAATACTTAGTGTCTAGCAACTGTCCCCCATTTTACAAGCACACGTTTTTATTACTTTTCTATAACTTTTGCTTAGTGGTTATTTCACAGCATCAGGGATGGGAAAAATAATATAATAATTACATGGATAGCATTCTTTTATATGATGATGATAAAATTTTATACACAGAATATTTTGAGCATCTTTTAAATATTTAATGACTGCTTTTAATGACATATTCATCTTATATGTCCCTTTAGATTTAGACAAAAATATACACAGCTTAATGAGATTAAAACAGAATGAAATATAGACTAATAAAGTCAGACACCTAAATGACTTTATTATATAAAGAATATAAAACTTAATTAATTTCCTTTCTTTAAGCAATTGTAGCTTAATATAAACATGTTTGCCATTTCTTTTACAAAAAGATTATATTTTTTATTAATGTGTCAAAGCATCGGCCGGGAAGTGAACCCGCAAACCCGGGACAACTGCCCTAAGGCAGCTGTGCTAACCACTCGGCCACCAACGCTTGACGAAATTTATCCACAAATAAAGTAGCATGATTTAAACTATCAAAGTCTTATTCATAGCAATCAAAATTACAACAAGTGACGTGCTATTCAGGGTGGTATTTAAATCACCATGCGAAAATGTAAGTTATTTAATTTACATGATCCACTTTTTCGACAAAAGGATGTCTCTTATTAATAGCACGCACATGATTGCTACATGCTGGCTTCCTTGACTTTGTGCTTTGGCATCACTTTCAGAACACCCTATACTGATCACCATTGGTTCAAAGGCATAACTGTATTCGATAGTTGAAAGCATGTCTGTTCTTTACTTGTAAACCAATTAAATACTATTTTGTCTTTTCTCTGATTATCCAGACATTTTCATTTTGCTTTTTGCCTCTGTCTTATAAAAAAACTGACTACCCCACTTCTTCTTGAATTGTCTCATTTGCCATCCACACATCTTCTTCTAAGGCATGTCTTCCTACTTCTCTTTGTACATTTTCTAAATAATCTACTACCCCTTTACTAACACATAACACATCATTAAAATAAGTTAATCTTGCTACTGCCACTTCCTTCCATACAATTCTTGCTACATCATATTTATTATATGAAAACACTGTCAATTTCTTTATCAGTCCCTTTCTTTTCTTTGTTTATTTATCATTTTTTTCTCCCATTCATCCAAGCAATTTCTCTAATTACTTAGGATGATCACCAAATAGTTATATTTATTCAATACTCCCACCCCCAAATTCTTTCTCTTCTCTTTCCCCAGCATTTATCAACATTAATTTTGATTGATCTTCACTAAATTTAATCCTCATCTCTTTACCCCTGTGAACATCTTCACCACAACTTCCATATCTTCCCTACTTTCTGTGCACAAGAAGAAATCAGCAAATAAACGACCTGATAATGTATACAGTCCCTTGCCATTATTAATGGTATCTGTATCCCTCTTCCTAGTCTTTCTATTACTCTCTCCATTTCTCTCAAATATAACAAAAACAAAATAGATGACATAGGGCATCCTTGCTTTAGTACCACCCCATTTTTAAACTGTTATTCTATATTTCCTAATTGATCCGTATAGTAATTATTTTTACATACAATCTCTTAATAAGATCCACTAAATCTCTATTCATTCACAAATTTACTAAATTTACTCATAAATTTCTAGTTATTCTATCATATACCTTCTCTATATCTATAAAGACCATATACAACTGGCTACCTGTATTCCTACTCATAGCTATAACTTGTGTGACTACAAATAAACTATCTCTTATGTGTCTATCCATTCTAAAACCTCCTTGCATTTCTCTCACTATATTATTTTCTTTTCATCCATTTTACCACCCTTCCAGCCATCATATTTGCAAAACTTTATAACACTGATGTGACTGCTATCGATCTACAATTGTTTATCTTTCTATAGTCCTCATCCTTTCCTTAAAATAATAGCCTTACTCTTGTATTATTTCAACTATCTGGAAATTCTGACTTCTGTGCCATCTTATTTTGCCCTATTTCGAAAATTCCTCACCACCTCTGCTGCCTATCCATCTAAACCTCTTGTCTTTGAACTTTTGAGCTTCCCTGTCTCATTCAATTCATTTTCTGTAAAACTAATATTTCCATTACTATGTGCTTCTTTGTTTGTTATTACTCTGTTCTTCACATTTAACATCTTTTCTATATCCATTAAATATTTACTTAAGATTGTTTCTAATTCTTCTCTAGAGCTACACTATTTTTCCTCATCATTTAGTAATACTATTTCTCTCTCCCCTATATTCATTCTATATTTCCAAGATTTTTACTCCTATCTCATCCACTTATACTAATATTCTCCAAAAATTTATTATTTAATTTCATTCTCTCTATACAATTATCTATTTTAGGCAACCTTTTTTTAAAAATAGTTTTTCCAACATCTTTTTCAAGTTTCTTTGTTTTTAATAGAACATTTATATTCTCTGCATGCTTTTTCCCTCTCTTTTATACTTTTACTAATTCTCACTTTTCTATTACTTTTATTCTTCTGAATATTCTCATCTAAAACCCTATTTGCCACTTTTTCTACTTCACCACACCGCTCCTTATATTCACCCCCAACAAACTCTTCCACGATTTCTTCTACTTTATTCTTCGAACTTATTTTTATCATTCATTCTCCATAAGATTGATACTGTATACTGCTCCCCTAACCTCTTCAATCATCTGCCCAAATATTAATAAACTTCTGTGAGTTATTCTGAATCAAAGAGTGATAAGTACCTTCTACTGATATCTGTGGAAAAGAGCTTAATATTTCTCTATAGTTATTATTAAAATATCCTCTAATTCTTATCATTTAGAATAACGTCCAAGCTATTTATTTCAATATGAATAAATAGTAACTTTATATTATAACACATCTTTTTATAAATAAAAACACTAAGAAAAAAAAAGCAATTATTTATTCTATAGTTCAACTACAGGAATAATAAAAATTAAAACCTAACTCGCACCATCAATTTAGTATAACTTGCAAAAAAAAAAAAGAAAAGATTTAATCAATAAATGAAATATCAAATAAATTTTCGATGACTTTTTTGTTACTTATAAAAATGGGGAAGGGAGGGGGGTGTGTGAAACGAACCGGAATGGTGAAACAATAAATGTCTTCAACCTATAATAACGGTAATATTAAAATTTATAATTCTCCTTCAGAGTTCTAGTATATATTTATATCTTTCTTTTAAAAATGAAAGTATTTTAAAAAAATATTTTTTAATCTAATAAATAAATACATATATGTTAAAATTTGATATTTTTGTATTTTATAAAAAAAAGACAAAGAAAAAGAGAGAGAAGTGCATTGTTAATATATCACTTCAGAGCACGTAGTTGCTTTTATACAGCAAATGTAATAATAGGCCCCAGGCTGCAGCTTAAAAAAAAACCCAAAAAGCATTACTTATAAACAAACCTAAGTGAGCAGATATTTTAAATCTTATTGTAATAAAAAGACAGGATAGTAATAAGAATTAAAAAGTAATTTTAACAATCACGATTTCCTTTGAGTATTGTTTCTTAAGAATATCAACCCAATTCTTTTCATCAAACAAACCACTAATTGTAACACTCATCATCTCATTTTCCCTAAACGCAATTAACATCATTTTAATTAAATAACTTGTAATTAATTACATTCAAAACAACTGTGAAAGCACCATTATATTAAAAAACTACATAATTTTATTATTACACCATATCCGCTAAAATTTTACCATCTACAGCAAATATACATATATATATAATTAAAATATTACATATATAAACATGAAATTAGCATAGCTTAATGTAAGTGTAATTAAGAGAAATAAATCATTCTCCCTCATGCTATGAAAGGATTAAAATTAATCATAGTCCAAGGAGAATAAGTAATTTATTCTTCTGTTAGATATCTTATATAAAATAAAATATTCACACGCGCGCGTGTGTACATATATATATATATACAAAGATTACATTAAAATTAGTAATATTTCTATAATGTAACCTTCACTACACCACTCCCACTGAAGGACTGATTTCTATCTGTTCTTAACATAAAGTGGATAGAAACCAGTTCCAACTTTGCATCACTATACCACTTCCACTGAAGGACAGACTTCTATCTGTTCTTAACATAAAATGGATAGAAACCAGTTCCAACTTTGCATGAGAATGGTGCAGTGAAAATTACACTATAAAAATTTATTCATTTAATAAATAATCTCTAGTCTTATGAATGACTAATAAAAATTATTAATATACAATAAAATTAATCTTGAAACTTACAATTGGATACAAAAAGCCTTGTTGAAGTGTTCCTAGGATTACAAAATTCACTCCACTAGCAGTGAATCTTTTGCCTTTTTACACTGGTATTCATCTAATCAATATTAGATCATTTACATCTTAGCCAAATAATCATTCATTGATCAATACTACATGACTCACTTGATGACTATATGCCAGTTATTTGAAAGAAAAATCCTAACCCTGCTTATAACTGGAAAACACCTCCAGGATTCAATAAAACACTAAATCATGGTTGTCAAGAATTATAATCCATGACTTTCTTGTCACTATATTCTATTAATTCTTCTATAAAATTGTGCTTACATTAATTAAGAATATTGACCAATGACAGTTTTATTAAATGCTTTTATTGATTTTGGAAAATCTGTTTGTTAATTTTTAATCTTTTTCAAATTAGAATAAATTTTAAAATTGAGGTTTAATATATATTTAAATTCAATAGAATTGCTTGAAAATTGCTATATAACTAAGTTGCATCACCCTAATTCATTTGAAACACTTATTGTTTCAGTATGTTAGTTTGATAGATATGGAACAGAGGACAGGAAAAATATTGAATAATTTCATGTTTTGCAGTCAATAATTATTCTTAGGATTTTCATGTTTTAAATAATGGTTTCAAGAAGGCAGTTAAACCTTTTTTTCTTTCAATGTAATAACATTTGTTAACCCTTCTATAATATGCTAGCATTCTGACTGATTTCTTTGTTCTCATTTACTTTAAGCTTTCAACTTCACATTAATATTAAACGATTTCTACTTATCAGAATATAATAAATTTCATCTCATTTGATATTTTTGTTTAGAAATTAAATAAATTTTAAAATCATATTTGATCTTTAGGATTATTTAAAAAATTAGATTTTAATCAAAACAATGTGCAGTTTTGTCATTGAATTTCAGATGGAGGAGATTCAATTTGCAAAATGAATGAAATTTTCTTTGTTTGATGTTTCTTTTAAAAATTTGAACAAAATATTTTTAATATCTAATAAATCCATCAATTTATGGTTTAAAAGTTTAATTTTTTTTTTTGTAATTTTTACAATATCACTAAATGTTATAACAGACTGTTTAGTGACAACATTTCTAAACAATTGTATTTCCCGCAATCGTAATATCAATGGTAACAATATTCAGAAGAATATATTGTATTATATTTAAAAATAAAACATTTCTGTAAAAAATAAATATGAATTAATATATTTTGATTTCCAATAATTATTACGCAATTACTATACAAAAATGATCATAATTTTAAAATCACTGTAATACCTGCTCAAAAAATTTCCAGAAAGTTTGAGATTGCCAAGTACATAATACACATCCATTATCGGAAACTTTGATCACCAGCTTATTCGATTAGCCTGACATCTTTTGAAATTTTTTTAAATTAAAATATTAGAAATATATACATGAATTTTAAAGCTATAAAAAAAGATCCACAAAATTTCTCAGTAATGGGGGAAAAATGCAAATACAATTTTTGACTTCTGGTTCAAGAAAGTTTCATAATTAAAAATGCAATGGTTAAACCATTTTAAACTCTTAATATATATATTATATTTAGTATGTGTACATAATTATATATGTATAACAAATCAATAACTAAGTTTTCTATTTAAATCTGTTTCTATATTTTAAAACAATTTTTTTTTAAAAAAAAAGTAAACTAGAAAAATAGCATTATTTAAAACAAATGCAAAAAGTTAAAAAAGATTGCAATTTTTTTCTTTAGCATTTTTTTAAAAAAACAATTATTCAAAATAACAATAAATCTATCAATTTAAATATAAATCTTAAGTTATTGATTTTATAATTATATATACATAGTAAATTTCAGCTGAAGATCAGAACTTGTGTTTTCAAAGTTGATTGCAAAAGAATGAGTAAAAATTGGAATATTTTATTCAATTTCCTTAAAATCACCAAATTGATTCTCAAAATCCTCAATGATTTCTTCAATATATTTTACATAAGATGCAAATGATGCTCCTTTAAAATTCTTCATTTTTTCAAAATGTTCTTTACAATTTGGAAAAAAAGATAAAAATGTTATTAGCCAATGATGATTTTAAAAGCTTCAATTTACTTTAAAAGCCATTCAACTAGCCATATAATGCCAAGAGTTGGTGGTTTAGTGGTTAGCATAGCTGCCTTCCAAGCAGCTGGCCTGGGTTCACTTCTCCATCAATGCATTTGATATATATAGAAAAACACTAGCCATATAATATAACAATATTCTATTGTTTACAACAATATTCTATTGTTTATCCAGCAGTTTTAAGTTTAACTTATTCAAATGGTTAGTCATGTCAATTATAAATGCAAGATCTGATAAAAATATGGGACCATGCATTTGATTTTCAACTTGTTATATCAGACTTCACATCATTTTAAAGAAATATGGGTATTCCAAACATTTTCCAGCATGCAACTAGCAAATATCACAATGGAGAGGCAAATTCCTATTTGCAGCACCAATTTCGTTCAAGAAATAATGCAACTTTCAATAAGTCAAAGATCTATTACCTTCTCGTATAATATTAGTTATTATTATAGCTATTTTCATGGCATTGACTTGACTCAAGAGATTTCCCATAGAGCTTTTTGGGAATTATGTAAGGTAGTTAATATTACTGTTTTTGATTAGAAATAAATGATGATTCATATATGCTCTATTAACAAAAATGATTACATTGTGAAATATTGCTATTTTACCTAAGGCAGGTGGAAATGAGAGATTTAACATCAAAGAAGGAGGGGTTTGATTCCATCTGGAAGATGTTCTTCATTATAGCAGGAAATTTATTCTAAATAAAAATGCCTAAAATGACCAGGGAGATCAAAGAAGGAGGGGTTCATCTGGAAGATGTTCCTCATTATAATGGCAAATTTATTATGAATAAAAATCTCTATAATGACCAGGGAGATTCAATCTATTTTATGAAAATGGTTAGAAAAAATGGCTGGTACAATTATTGAAAATAAACTTAAATAATACCCAGACTGAACATCATAGTTAATTACAACCTTTCAGTCTAATATACTCAATATAGTCATTCCTAATAGCTATTAATCCCATGATAAGTTCTTGTACATTTTAATAAATGTACATAAAAAGAATTACCCCTATATTTGTGTACAATGTATTAAAAATAATATTTAATATCTTTATAAATCTTTGCATATGTAATATTTTTTTATTGTTCAGAATTTAATAAAGATCAGAAAGCAGAAAACCCTAGCTGAAAGATGGGCTTTGAATTGTCTATTTAGTACAGAGCTAATAAATATTCAAAGACGGGCAAGGAATGACAAAGTGTGGCAGTAACAGACAGAATCAAGAGCTCCAATATAAAAAGGCATCCTGATTACGTTCAACTCTATTTAAGAATAGTTATTAACAATTCAAAAAGTAATAAACACTTTTAACATCAAGACGTTCATACCACCGAATCTAACAATACTGGAAATAACAGAATTTTTAATTTCATTGCATAATATAAATTATTTCCAAGTTTTTTTTTTTTAAAAAAAAAAATAGCAACTCTCAGTCAACATCAAGGTCAATTTCTTCCCCCACCCCCAAATGATTAAATTTGAACTTGAAAGAGGAAATGGGAGTTCTCTAATTGATAGGGGTTTCGTTTTAGCAATGCTTTGGTGGTCGAGAGGTCAGCGACAGCTGCTTTACAAGCAGTTGTCCCGGGTTACCGGGTTCGCTTCCCGGCTGATGCTATGACATATGAGAAAAATAAATAAATTTAATATTGCTTAAATGTTACTGTATTTTTAGAAATGTGAGATGAAACCAATCCCCTGGTTCTAACATCACCATAAAAAACTAAATGATGTCAATCTACCATTTCTTGATTTAATATGGCCGAAATCATCACGTCTATTTTCACATATTTAAAAGCATGGTCATAATATGTTTTCTTCATTGAAATTTTAGTTTAGTTTCAATATTCTTAAATATTGGAAATGATGTGAAAGTAGAATTTATGATAAAGTTACACAGAAACAAATTTCTAAAAACTTTAAACATATATATATATTTTCTAAAGTTAAAATTTACACAATAATTCATTTTTAAATTGAAATTTTTGAAAATCCATCTCCAAAAAAAAAATGTTACTATTAGATACGATTTTCAATTTTTAAATCTTTCCATATTGGTTTTTATACCAGGATAATTAATTTACTACTAAAAAAAAAAAACAGAATAAATAAAACGATATGAAAACATATGAAGATTTTTAAATGCCCCCCCCCCTCCATATGGAAGTTAATAGACAATATAAAATTAATTAATAATATATATAAAAAGTTTAAAGCATTTTTAAATTTAACTGAACTCCACATACGACTTAATTATATCAGAGATGTCAAAAAAAAAAAAAAAAAGAGTTGAGCTTAATATATCATTAGAAACATCATGATGAAAAAAAAAGTTTAAACTGACAATAATCATTTCAAAATAAATCAAAAGAAAATTAAATAAGTAAAACTTTTTTTTTCCTCATGTGTCATAGCATCAGCCGGGAAGCGAACCCGCTAACCCGGGACAACTGCTTGTAAAGCGGCTGTCGCTGAGTTGTAAGTAAAACTTTCACGTCTATTTAACAATATTTACAGATATGTATCAAAACTTAGTTCTCCTAAATTCATGCTTAACATATCTAATATATACAAACATAAAATTCTAAACAAAAATAAAATTGATTGATAACAAAATATTAAAAAAACAAAACTATATTCTTTATCCGAAGGAATGTTTGTGTTGATGGCATCTTAATAATATATTATATATTGAACTATTTCATCAACTAATATTAAATGTTGAATGTTTTTGGAAAAAAATTAAACTTTCCAAAAATATTCAACTGTTAGCACACAAGTAAAGATACAACACAATGTTTCAAGTGATGTTATTCTCTTTTCTTCAGGTGCTGTTGATCCTATCAGTGACAGTACTATCATGGGATTTGAACCTGGATCTTTAGATTTGTGAATATTGAATTTTAATCTGATGCTCTAATTAAATGAACTATTCTGCCAAATTCAGCAGTCAGAAATTTCACTTATCTATGATGATCCTCTTGATTTCTCCACTTTTACCTTAAGAGCAAGGTTAATTAGTAACTTCCAGACATTACGCATTATCATACTGGGTTGACTTATGAGTTATTTGCCACTGCTAAGTGAGCAGCTGCTGTACTTTTTCAGCTCTATCCAATACTCATATTTTCCCAATCAAACATATAGTTTGCTCACCATTGCAGATTATTATTTGACATAGCAAGAATAACATAGTCATCAGCATACTGTAAATCCAGAAGTCAAGATGGAGTTCTTGTTTTTACTGTTAATTGGTTCAAATTAAAAACTCAACCAATCAAACTTATATTGTATCATAATTGCTTCACAAAACCACTTATAAATGTTTTCAAATAATCACTGTCATAAAGTGAAACACACTAAAAATTAGTGCACATCATTATTTAACATCAATTTTCATCATATAAAAACTCAAGGGCTCTATATCAAACATGAAAAGTGAATATTTATATTTTATATTTATAAGTTTATGGTATTCGTTAATATATTCACCTGCTATGCTCATGCCTGGAGTCCAAATCTGAATAAAACATTTTTTTTTTCTGATTCCAACAAAAAATAAACTTTTTATTTCAGGAAACCAGTCCATAGTCAATAAACAACTAATAAGTCAATGGGTATCTAAGTTATTCTTACTTAAAGGGGATAATAAAATGCAAATCTTCATCTCACAGGAGACATTTTGTTTGACTACATTCATGTGTAGGGCCTTCGCTAATAGAAATCTATGTAAAGAGATTGTTTTTACACATTAGTATACCAAAAATAAATAATTTGTCATTTTATTCTCTTCAGTAAGTCACTCAGAAATGATACCAAAGACTAAATAAAAGTGATCATCTTTCATCTGACAAAATAGATTGGCACCAATAAAACAAAATGTGGGTGTTATTTATATGTTCACTTAAATGATAGTTTGGGTATCTAACTTGTGAATTTGGACATGTTTGTTCTGCAAATAAGTTTATAATCTTAGCATTACATATATCTGATCATTAAAATATACAAAACATACAGTATACAAAAATGTTTGAAAAAGACACCCGTAACGCATTCAGCATAAATTCAATTACAAACAATTAAAAAGTGAAGGATGTTATGAGGAGTACAAAGCAAAATATTCTCTCATAAAGAATGCTACATTTAAATTAATACAAAAAAAATATAAAATATATATTTTGAAAGAAACAATTTGATTCATATCAATGCACTAAAAATTACAAAATAAATGTTCTTCAGTTTTCATACAGTATTCTTGATATTACGAAATCAGAAATAAAAATGTGGGACAAAGAATCATGTCAATGAACTTGGAAATAATGCCCATTTTCTTGTATCGACGCCAATCTATTCATCGAAAAAATGAATTCCATATAAAATTTCATTTTTGTCAAGCTTTGGTGGTCAAGAGGTCAGCGACAGCTGCTTTACAAGCAGTTGTCCCGGGTTAGCTATGACACATGAGAAAAAAATTTTTTCATTTTTTCAGCAAATTTCGACTAGATCTAGAATTAGGAGGTGGGTAAAAATTCAGTTACAATAGTTCACTAGATGCAGACAAAAAAATCTAAGTGTAGTAATAATTTTCCTTACGTGCTTTATTTCATTTTTTACTTTAAATATAGTATGCTGCATTTTATCGTTTAAATAAAAATCAGAAAACAAAACCTAGGAGTTTAACAAAATATCACAGGAACACTTGTTACTATCGTTATTAATATCATGAAGAATTATCATTAAATGTATTCTTGATAGAACAGAATTCAAATACTTTTAAAAACGTCTAAAAAATACAGAATTAATCCTAAATAGAAACAGCTAAAATTCTCGGAGAAACATCAAGGGAAAATATCAACTTTCCACTCATTATTTAAAAACGGTACATAGGCTCAATAACATTTAAACATCAAAAATGGGTAATATCCCCCATATTGTTCAAACTATTATCTGCTAGCGTAAGTGAGTGAATTAGAGTACCATAATCTTGGAAATGTTTGGATAATGAATATGGTGAACCTGGTTGCTAAAAATGTTAAAATAGTCGGCAGATGTAATGCATAAATAAAACGAATAGATTAAAAAATACCATAATATGCTGCTTAATTCCAATCATTTCACTATCTCACTGTTTTACAAAAGGAAGAAAGCAATTTGATTCAAAGATCATCAGATATAAACTCTTCCAAAACATTTTCTCAATCAAGTTTAAGATTGTGACTTAACCACCATTAATATTCTGCTTATGAAGCATTTGGCAGGTTGTCTTGATAGAATGTTCGGATTGAGATTGATTTTTACAGAACTTCGCTCCATTGTTTCCATTTTAAATATCTTTACAAATAATGTTATTATATTGCTTCTTTTATCATTTCTAGATACTCAAATATCTGATTGTTTTCTCAAATGATATTTACTCTTTTCTTTTTGCATTTCTATTGCATGCTTTAACAGATTTTGATTATTTTGGATTTTTCATCTTAGCCAAATTTTTCTCAGATTCATTTCAATTATTTTTTTCACTTCCATCTATTCATCTGGTTCTCCGTATGACAAAATTTCAAACTGACTTCCATTATCAAGTAAGAAAAACAGATTCAATCTAGGAAATTAGATAACCTTGAGTTTTCAGCTTCACTCATACGATGATCATATGTAATTTCTGATCTATTCCAGTTTGCTTCAGGTCATATTTCTACTATTAAGAATGCTCATAATTTATTTATGATAACTCCACATAATTATTACCATGTGTTTACTACATGTTTCAGTGTTGGAAAATTTATGACAGTGGATTTACAAGAATTTATTTCTACTTCCCAATGCTAAGCTTTTATTTGAATTATAACAGTGTTTAAAAAGATGATAAAATCAAACTGATATCAATTGGTCATTCACAGGATTATATCCAATGATGGTTCTGAAAATGAAACTTATTCGTCTTTGTTGATTGAGAATAGCACATCTCAATCTAAAATCTCACAGTCCAGAGCCATTTACTTTCTTAGCCTGTAAGATGTTAACCAGTAAATAGTATATTAATATTTTAATCATATCATCCTTCCCCATTCTATGTGCTTCAAGTTTTATAGAAGACTGAATAACATAAAAGAAATTTGATCTAGAAAGAGAGTGATTTTCTTTTGATATTCAGTAATTGACTTTATTATATATCAAAAATAAAATAAATAATGTATTTTATTTTACATATCTTCGGAGTGCACTGGAGTGATGACACTCATCATCATCAACTCCAGTTAATACAAAATTTAAATATAAAATTAAATACAAATGAATGAGAAATAAATCTGAGAGATCAAAAAAAACACTATAAATTTACCAGCATTGCATAAAAGTAATAATCATTCACCATCATGAATGATCAACAATAAAATTAAATCAACAGTCAATCTTGTGATTGGATTTGAAATGGGTCTACTATAGAGCAGGCTAATTATTTAGCCCTTGCTAAACTTGGCGCAGCAATACAACATAATAATTTAGGTGCTAATCCATCAGAATATGTAACAATAAAAAGAAGAATATTGGAATACTAAAATATGCTGATTATCACGCATGTCCTGGCTATTTAGTAGCACTAATGTACTGACCAACTATACCATAACTTCTAATTAATACTAAAATAAAATTTAATGTAGTTCATGGACTTTAAAAGATATCCTTTGTGCCAATCTAGGATCATCTGGATGTTCAAAAACCACTAAATATAAATCCCTTTTATGTAAAACACAGTTATGCATGAATCGAGCTCAGTAAGCATAAGCTCTATAACTGTTATTGTGAGCGAGATATAGTACAATGATATTGAACTGTTTTACATATATATTGTTCAAATGTTGAAATTTGGTACTATTTAAAAAAAAAAAGCTTTAAAAAAAGGTAAAATTTCGCAATTTAATTTTTTTTTTAGTTAATATAATTTATTTTTTAGATAACTTGCAATGAAAGTTATTTTTAAGTTTAATATTACCTGTTTAATTAAAAATAAGTTAAAATTGTTAAGAATAAAAAAGACATGCAGATTCCTAATCCAGATAAACAACAAGAAAGTAAAAGATTATGATCGGAAAAATCTTTTTAACTCTAATTAAAGATGGTGGAAATAATGCATATAACAAAAGAACTTAGTGGCTTAAAACTAATAAAGAATGTGCAAGATTATCGGCTTGTATTTTTAATAAAACAAAAAATACAAGTTTATGCACAGAAGTCTAAAAACTGACTCAAGGCTATAAAAAGGGCAGAAAAACTTCAAACTTGGTCTTGTATCTTTTCCTTAGCGAGAAGCTTCTGTGTGTCCGGGTTAGAGAAAATGTCCTATCCTGGACTACTCATATACAGGAATATTACTACTCATCTACTGAACGAAGACTTCAGGCAGGAGCGGACATCGGAGCATTTGCGGACACCTTTCCCCATAAAGGAAAAATCCAAGTAGCTTTCGAGATAACCGTAGGACAGACCAGGAACAATTTAAAAACCAATAGCCATGAGCTCATTCTACATCCCCCAAAAAACCATGCATGGTATAATCTACAGTCTACACATATCTTATCAGTAAGCTAAGATTATTCATACCCAATTTGTGACTAAATTGTTTGCAAACTAACCTAAACAATAAGCTTATGATAAACTCCCGATAGAGACTTTTGCAGATTTATTATTCAAAGAACTTTCTAGAAAAAACCTAAGAGTGTAATAAGAATTGTTTTAATTAATTAACGTTATTGTCTGGATTAGCGTGTATGTGCTTTCCAATTTTATTTAATAATTTATCTGTTAAATATTTTAATTTGCTATAATAAAATATTTACATTTAATATAACTTTCATTTGTATGTTCTTAATTTTAGTTATTTATTTTATTAGTAAGTTTTAAATGTATAAATTACTTTTGCCAATATGCTTGTTTAAAAGTTAAGCTCCGGGGAAAATTCATAAAAAAGCTTTAAAATGACAAGAGATGTAATTCTCGATTTTTTTAATAATTTACTTCATAAATGATGATGCGATGCAAAGTGACGGATCAGTCAATTCTTGTCTAGAATTCAGACGCCCTATTCTAAATAAATAAACTGATTCCGCTGGCAGTGTACATCGTAATAAATAGTAAGCCAGTTAATCAGGAAATATAGCTATATTCTTGAGATATCCAGACTTGTAAATAATCTGAATATATTTTCTTTTTCATAGCTTGATTAACTTGCACTTTCTAATGCATAAAATAAAGGCTTAATCATAAACCCAAAACGTAATAACATTACAATATAATATTCTAAAACTATTTTACGATTGAGTAAATTCACTGGAATATCTTTAACAATGAAATATAAATTTATTAATTAGAAACAATAAAATGAAATTAAGGTCCGCTGAGCGTGCTATAAATATAAATTCGTCATTCTAATTTTGATTAATACACAAAAAAAATAAACTTTCAAATTGTGATTTACAAAAAACACATCTATATATCTGCACATAGATGTGCCTGTATAACATAAAATTAACATTATCATAAACTAATAAAAATATTAATTTTAACATATATGTGTCTACCTGACCCACATCTAGGCATGCTGTTACACATGAGAATTGTCATATAATAATAAAAAAAGCTATCACCTTTTAATAATACATAAATAAGATTGTTTTCACATAAACATATCTTACATTTAGTTGAATAATTAGACAAAAAATATTTACTTCCAAATCTTATAATTTAAAGATTTTAACTGCAAATGTATTTAAAATAATATCATTCTCAATATATAGCACATTCTACTCACCAGCTGTACTTTATATATATATCAGACACTAAATTAAAGATCTGTGCATCTCTGCATATAGATAAGAATATATGTATAAATTAATTCTTCAGTACCCGATGGACTCTTTTGGTAAGCTGGTCTCTTCTAAACCAGTAGATTGGCTTACTGTCATCTTCGTGAATGATATAAATTTAACTGTTGGCATTTAATCAGCTCCACTTAGTCTAGAATTTGATAGACTTCAGGTATACTGGATAGTACACAATATATATAGGCTAGTGAACCGCGGACAAGCTAGGCCTGGCCACCATATGAACCAAAACTTCTCCATCGTTACACTATCAGCAGCAGCTGACTTGTACTCACTATCTTCAGTTACAACTTCATCATAATAGTGCTAACAATGCTGTCATAATCTGTCATCTAATCTTTTTTCCAACTTTTTTATAGCAGGGATGAATTTAAAAACACAGTAATTAAAAGTTTTCTTTATTTTGATTGAGTTTTCAGTTGATCTTAATTCTTTCAAAAACAACTTTGTAGGATTGCTATCAAAATATGTTATACAAGCTTTAATTTAAAAAATTTCTTAATCTAATCAAAATAGATGGTAGAATTTTATAATTACCAGAGTATCTATTGTAACATAAAAAACATACCTGTTAGAGTGTCACTAGGTGGCGCATACTAGCAAATAAAGGGACACATCAAGTAATTTTATTTGTATTGGATTTACTGTGAATTTGTTGAAAAATTGATCTCTTACTAGGATTACAGCAAAGGTAAGAACCTTTCTTAAATATTCAGAAGATTAAAGGCTTTAAAAAAGTGAAATTAGATTATTAGAACTTCATTTCCATTGTGAAACGTTTTGATAAACAGTTCAAAATGGATTCTGGGGAGAAGCCTCAGTCTAAACAGAGCAGAAAGAAAATGAACTGTAACACTCAGAATTCAAACAGTAAAATTAAAGAAAACCTTAAAAAACCTGTCAAAGTAACCCAAAATAGTATCAACAATGATTATATACCCCAGAAATCTATGCTAAATAAAATGACAAAAAATTCTGATAAAAAGAGTAAAATTGAGAATGAAACCAAAAATAATGTTATAACAAAAACACCAGATTCTTATAAAAATATCACAGAAAAATTAATAGAAACTCAAAACAAAGTTAGGATACCAATTATTGATCACCATTTGCACAATACTCAAAAATCTCAGAAGGCAAAAACAAAAATAAGCCCACAGAAATAAATGCAAAATTGGAACTGATTGAAACTAAAAATTTCACAAAAATAGACACCACAGATGGCGCTGTACTGGAAGTGTCTGGATCTCACAATAAAGAAGGCCAATTTCAGGAAAAAAACTCTGGAATCATAATCCCAAGTGCCAAACATGATACAACAGTGGAAAATATTGATCCTCAAGAGGTTTTGATGCCTAAAAAAATATTACAAAGAGGAAGGAATCTACTTAAAAATAATATGAATGATTGGGAAATTTGGCAGAACTGTAGAAATACTCCACATTCTCAGCCTTTTTCTACCATACCTCAAAAGCAGGAAATGCAAAAAAGAACACAATTTTCTTTGCTTAATAGTAATGCAAATATTCAAAATATCTATAAATCTAATACTTCTATGACTACTAAAATCATGTCATATGCAGATAAGTTAAAATCTAGTGCAAGTGCTCTCAACTCAAATAATACCATAACCCATGCTATGGCAGCTGGAAAGGGAGAGAGCACTATGAAAAACCAAACTCCAAAAGATGAAATGTCAGGAAGATTTCTTATTGATTTTGATGAGGAGGAAAATATGATGACCAGTGAGTTCAATGTGCACAACACTGAATTAGAAGATGCCCCAATAGACATTGATAGTTATGAAGCAGTGAGCACTGAATTCAATGACAGGCTACCTCTGACTCTGTATAATTCATTTCAAAACTATAATAATGATCATACTCTGATTTTGACTACTACAAATAATAAATGCAATCTCTTCCAATTTCCAACTGATCAATTATTCTCACTAATAAAAGAAAACCAGCTAGCTGATGCAATTAAAAGGGTGTATCACCACCCTAACAGAAGGTACTTTGTGGTTGAATTCCAGAATATAATTCAGAAAGAGATTTTCAGGCGAGAGCACAATTTTCTCAATGGAAGGTATCTTGTCAAAATAGATATGGCTAGGCCAAGAGTAGCGCATGGGATAGTAAGGAATTGTTATATGAACTTCACCAGTGGAAACCTGCAGAAACCCTTGGCCAAATTTGGAAACATCACTGCCTTCAAATACTTGGGCGAAAGAAGAGTAGGACTAGAGCTGCCATCAAACACTGCGGCTTTTACTATCAAACTTGTGAATGGAGTGTCTTTACTTGATTTACCCTCAGTTCTGGAGGAGCCCAACTGCACCTTATATCTATCCTTTCACGGGGTGAAACCACAGTGTTTTATATGTCAGGAGAGATCACATCTAATAAAAGCCTGCCCAAAGAAAATATGTCAAAGGTGTCAGGGCAGGAATAGTAGAGCCCACCGGTGTGTGGATTCCTCCTATAGCTTGAAGCCCACAGCCTCTTCCTATGGTGATGAAGCTGTGCAGACATATTATAATTGGTCTAATGATCTAGCTGAAAACCAAAAGCTGCAAACAGAACCCAGTGGTACCATAATTGATGCAATTGAAAAGAAGCTGACACCAGAGAATCTCATGTTGGTTGATTACAGCCCTAGCAAAACAATGCTCAAGCTAGGGGCAGACACTTTACCCCAAGAGAACAATTGTCTCATAAATGAAATATCAGATATAACCACTGTCAGTAGTCAAAGTAAAGCTACAGCACCTAGTCCTGTAGACCATCCTATGAATCACACAGGCAAGAGGAAAACACAGGACTCCTCTGGCTCTCAAGGTGAAGAGTCTGTAAATTTGTGGTCTGATTCTGACATTGAGGAAGCAATAGCTCGGCCAGTGAGTGGTAGATCCAGGAGTCCAAGGAAAAAGTATGATAAAAAGAGATCTAGAATGGCAGACACAGACAAAGAATTACAACAGGAAGAGCTGCAGCAGACACACCCTTGTAACATCCAGATTGGAGGACCAGTCAAGGACCAGCAAAACTCACAAGCTACCTCAGAGAACTTGAGACAAGTGATTTCATGGAAATTTGATGGACCCTCCTCAGTGCAGGAGCTCACCAGAATCTCAGGAACAAATTGAATCGCAAAAAGATTGATGCACGGATTAGGAGACTAGCCAAAACACCATCATCATGCAACTTAACATCGGTGGCATCAATGTCAGAGGATTAAACTCCTTTGATAGAGCATATGCTCTGCAAAGATGGTTCAAGAATAGTCAGATGCATAAGTATGCCTGAGTGAAACAAAGCTTCATTTGAATACCAACAGTAAAATAATACAAATCCTCGATCAGTTTGGGGTTTTTCAGTTCTACCCATCAAACACAGCCACCTCAGGTGTTTCTATTCTCATTAATAAACAACTGAACATAGAAAGAAGCAGAACTCTATACCTCAACAATGATTTAATTATAATAGAAATCACAATCTCTGGAATGTCATTAATTCTAATTTATGTCTACATGCAGAAGGACACCAGGCAGATCGACTTCACAATAGGCAGGATCAACTCTATTCTTGCATCAGCAGTGCCACCTGTCATTTTGTTTGGGGACTTCAACATGGCCTATCAACAGTTTAATCAAAAATATTTGCATAAACTCAACAGAGTGCTGTTGTGTGGGGAGGGGTGTTTTCCCACCAATGCATACTCATTTTACACATGGCAGCACAAAACCCTAATTGATTTACTTTATTATAGTCCAGAACTTTACCATGAGCTACATGCCTCATTGCAAATTGTTCCATTCTCTGATCATCTGGCCATGTTGATTTCCCTTCAACTGGATCCCATATCACTAACCCCCTCATGCCAAATCAAAACAATAAGAATGCTTAACAAGGCCAGCACACCTGAATGGATCTTCTCGGAAGCTTATATCCTCTTCCACAAGATCCAGCTTCTCTCATTGTCACCTCTTGAGGCTTTTTCAGTCTTTGTAGGGGTACTTAGTTCCCTTATAAACAATTTCACCTGAAAAACCAAAGGCCCAAACAGGCTGCTCAGGGAGCTGGATTTCATTGGCAAGAGAGTCAGTGAATTATCATCAATTGATGCTGGAATTGGGGAGATCATGTTGTTAAAGAAACAGTACAGGGAGAAACAGAGGGTGCTTGCACAATATGTTGCGACAAAAAGGGCCAAGATCTATTTGGCAACACAACAAAATTGGACGCGGAGCTACCTGAGATGGGCCATTGGTGCTACAAAAAGGCCTACCCCATCATTAATCAACATAGACAACCATAACTACACAGGGGCTGCAATGCTAGATAAGATCCATGAGCACTTCAAGAGAAAACTCCAAAGTCAAAAGTTTGACATCAGTAACATCTGGGATGATAAACAAGAAGTTGGTGAACACAATATAACATAGGAACAAATCATCCAGAAGCTTCAATCCTATCCTGAACATGTGCATCCTGGTTTACATGGCATTCCCCGATTTGTATTGTTGCACCTTAGCCATTTTACAGCTCCGATAGTATGGAGAGTAGTTGATATGCTGGCCAGGGACTTTCAAAGTGTTCCTGACCTGTATCCAATTGCTCTTGTACCATACATGAAAAAATTCACCAATCCATCCAGTTTATCTAACATTAGACCTATCTCAATGTCCCCACTAATCATCAAGTCAATTGAATCATTGGTTAAGGATAGGATCCAGCAGCAGTTACTTACCAGGATCTCTGTACACCAGTTTGCACACAAAGGCTCATCCACCATTGAGGCGGTGCAGCGCTTCATGCTGCTGGTGGAGCATGTAAGATCACATCGAAAATCAGGGCCCATTGCTGTTCAGATAGACTTTGCAGCTGCCTTTGACTCCGTGATGCCAGCAAAACTACTATCCTTATTAAGGCACTATGGAGTACCTATTGTCTATGTTAAAATCATTGCTAACTTGTTGCTAAACAGGTCAATTCACACATCACTTGATGGCTCCCTGGCCCCTGGTTTCAGACCACATCTATCAATCCCCCAGGGGTCCCCACTAAGCACCCTTTGTTTCATTACCTACCTGAATCCCCTACTAGAAGATGTGGAAAAAGAACTACCAGGAGTCTTTGTGCCAGCACTAAAGGAGGAACTCCACCACATTTCATATGTGGATGATGTTACCATTTTCCTCCCTTCTGAGAAATACCTGCCAAGGCTATACCAACTGCTGGACAGATATGCTGGCAGATTCAATCTGGCCGTCAACCCAGACAAATCTGTTGTCTGGAAAATCAGTAGGGGTGTTACAGTACCATCAAGATATACAGGAAATCCACAGAAATTCCTTGGGTTCCCAATTGCCCTCTCCAAAAACAGCGATGAGGAGGGCCATCCAGCAGGATCTTTTGGACAAAACCAAGAAGGTAACAAACTCTCTCTCAATGATCTCCCTCTCACTCCCAGGCAAGGTGGCATTGTTAAAGATGATGGTGTTTCCACGTATAAACTACTACCTGCCCATCTTCAAACCGACCAAGGGTTTTCAGGATGCTATAAATTCAGCCTGCACCAAGATGATGTGGAAGAGAAAAACTGTATGAATCAGTCTGGCCAAGGTGCAGAGACCACGTGACCTGAATGGACTTGGTCTCCATGCCGTCAAGGTGTT
Organism: Epiperipatus broadwayi; assembly: GCA_028023455.1. Taxonomy (NCBI): domain Eukaryota; kingdom Metazoa; phylum Onychophora; class Udeonychophora; order Euonychophora; family Peripatidae; genus Epiperipatus; species Epiperipatus broadwayi. The sequence continues at coordinate 2,307,193 of JAQFVV010000130.1, forward strand.
TTTTGTTCAAAGAGCTCTTTCAGTGCTCAGGAAAATCCACAATAAAAAAGAAAAGGATCAGAGTGAAGACACTGTGGAGCCCACAGATACACCACCACCCATACTCAGTAAATGGGTCAAAGAACTACAAGAACAACTGGGGACTCTATTTTCAGTTTCCGAGCAATTAGAGAAAGCTAAGCAAACATATTGGGAAGTGTACAAAATCCTTTTCCCAAATCAAAACCCATTATCTACCTGATTAAGACTGTCTGTAAAACAAATGCTCAGGAAGTCAAGATACTGGTGCATAGGACCAAAGCTGGTCGATTTAATAATCAAGTTTTAACTTGTCCTCCTTGCCCACCAGTCACTTTTTGGTGATGCAAAGAGGATTTCGTCAATTAAGCCCCATGTGTAAACTCTGTAATATGCATGAAGAAACACTAGAGCACATCTTCTATGCCTGCTCATACCTGAGTTGCACTAGAAATAAAATTATCGCAAGCATTTCCTCTGGCTGTGGCAATGTCTTGTCAATTGATCGGGCAATTAAAGAAGGAAACTATGCAACTATCAGGCTAGCGGCATGCCTACTACATGCCTTATGGATCACCAGGTGCCAGCATATCTTCAGACAAGGACATAGTGATCCTTGGATAACTTTTAAAACAATAATAAGCATGAAGAACAGAGATCGACTCCTTGTGCCAGAGCGTCTCTTTGTAGACACATGGCACAGATTATCATTTGTGACGATGAGACGACATCTCAGACTACTGCAGTAAATGTTATGACAATACCACACAAATTGGTTGCAAAACTTCGAACTTCTATATGAAACTATTATAATTATCAAATGTAGCTACCTGACACTGTAAATTTTTTCTTAATAAAAAAAAACAAAAACATACCTGTTTTAATGTCAAAATCAGACTTAATAAAATAGCAATTAGACTTTTTTATATATTTAATTTATAATAAATTTTTTTAAATTCAAAATTATTTAATCCTTAACTGTTATTGCAGTGTAATATAGAAAATAGATTCAAAATTTTTTTTGTGTTTATTTCTACTCTTCCGTTGAATTTCACATATATATATATGCACACACACGACTATGTTGTTGTATGCCATGAGACACATAACCATCTCAATATATAATAATAACTGTTCATATTACACTAAAATGATTATCATATATACACACACACATACTTCAGAATAAATATTTAAAGTAAAAGATATGCCAATATTTCCCACTTTTATCTTTTTGAGCCTAAAAAATACTTTACACTCTTGTTTATATTTTCCCCCAAAATGATAAAAAATCATTAGACAGCTTCACTTTGATTTTTTTTAACTTTTAAGTAAACTTACAGAGAAAATTATTAGTGTTGCTAGAAACTGAATAGAAAAGTTTATAAAAGTAAAGATGGGACTGATTAAGCTGAAGAGAGAATGTTAATACTAAGCATATCTAATCCCTAGTATTGATAACAAGCAGCATATGGGCAGCAATATTTTGTAGTTAGACATCATAAATCACAATCATTTCCAGCTGATACTCATTTTTTAAAAGAGTGAAGAAGATGACTTAAAGTTCTGTTTCAAAAGTGAAAACTATATTAAGCTTTTTAAAACATTTACCTGACAGAATATTTCAAAAACAATCATAATATTTATACATATGAAAATGTAAATACATATCAATAATTAATTAACATATATATCACATGTGAGATGGATGGACGAAATAAGAAAGTGTGCAAGGGTGATGTGGAGAAGAGAAGCTAAAGATAGGAAAAGATGCATTGAACTTGGAGAGATCTTCATCCTGCGGTGGATTGATAATGGTTGATGATGATGATGATGACATCACAAGGAAAAGATTCCAAGTTATTTGCAGCATCCTATCTGAATGACATAGTTTACCTATTCACAAACAATTTTTAAGATGATTATGTATCTGGATCACACCTTATAACATGAAATGTGACAGCATATTTTGTACTTTCACGGATCATGACCCTGCCATCATAAAATCTTGCAAACTCTTGAAAACATTCTTGAATTCATAGTTTCAATGTAATGCACAGTTTGAATCATTTCAAATGTTTCAGTAGCGGTTTTACTCAATTTAGCATAAAATTTAATGTTAATGCATTGTTTCATTACAAATTAAGATACAAACAGTCACATTTCATGTAGAAACTCATGACCCAAACATGCAACTATCTTAAAATTTTTATAGTGAATAGCTAATCTATATTGCAAGACACGTGCACTGATTCACAGATGGCCTCCAGGAAATTTTGAGAGAGAGAACCAATCACCTGTCCTTTTCACAGACACACTGTATATAAATACCTTGCTCCTTTCTTGTAATTTGATTTTTAGATATATGACAAGAAACTTTAATGATATGAAGTGTTCATTAAATTTTATAATTTAGTTTTAATAATCAAATACTAAAAGTCTTCAAAAAGAAAACTCTGGCCCTTGACTGGTGTTGGATGTCTACCCGTTAATGAACAAAAGCCTTCTCTGAATTTTCAAAATGCAATGCGGAGAACAAGCAGTGATAAAATGGGCTCAGAGAATAATAATACACCAATTTTAGATATCACAATGAATCCAATACAACAGAACTTTTTTTTCTCTGACAAACTACCTACCAAAAACTTAATACTATTTCAAACTTCTAGAAAATAAGTTAGACTATAAAATCGCTACATTAACATTAATTACAATGATTGGTTAAAAGAGAAATGTAATGATTCAATAGTATTTTTTTTTAATGTCCATGTATGTGTGTGCTTGATTAATTAAAGGGGATTTGAACAAGACTTTCAAGCTTCCTTCAATCATAGATTCTATCCTATATAACCGATACACATGAACACATATAAGTGAAAAAGATAAACAATCTCCAATATAGTATTTCATGCCGAACCAGCACTCATCAATTGATCCGAATCATCATCTCCCGCAAACTTACACATATAATCAATGCCCAGCTTATATTAAGATAGCAAATCTACCAACTTTAATGGACAGGCTTCAATCCTCTCCACTCTCCAACTCTTCAGTCATCCATATCAGTGAAAACCTGATGATGGAATGCTTAAAGACCTTGTTGATGCCAATATTATTGTCAAACCCATATTGACCTCAAGTCACTCTGATCCTTCGTATGTAGGACCTTAATAAGTCCATTTAAATACACACAAGAGGGATGGGCAGAATACAGGCTGAATATGTAATATTTAAATATAAGTAAGGTGTATGTAGTTAAGGTAAATGTAATTAATTAAAGGGGTTGTCTGTGTTCATATTCACTTTAATTACATCTAGCTTAAGTATATACACTATTATTTGATTAAATAAAAAATGAAGACATAAATAAAACTTTATTTTAATAAGGGAATTTAATCCAGGTATGGCGTTTTAATAGAAGCAAAAGAGTTCGATATATACAACTATTTTATTTAAAAACAAAAAACGTTAACTTGATTCGATTAGTCATAATAAAAAAAGAAAAAAGAATTATACAAATCTGCTACGTAATTATTATTAAACAAACAAACAAAAAAAGAAACAAAATCAGTGATATATTAAGTAATTTTAATTAAAAACAAACAATTTTAAGATAAAAAAAAATTCTTGGAAGGAAAGATTAAGTGAAAGGGAAGGGCATATATAGATATTTTATCATTGTATTAAAAAAAAAACCTAATCAGTTTAAGTTGTATGTAGTAAAAAGAGTGGGACAATTAAAAAAGACTATCCATGGAGACATAATTCAGGAGAAACTTTTTGGCTCGGTAAACTGGTTGTCTCATACGTTGCTGTTCTGGAAAGAAATGATTTATTAAATATAAATCATCATGACCAGAAACAGAAACTCTTGATTTATTTAAGGTTCACTACTTGTTGACGGAAAATTTTTGGGCAAACAATTCTGCTATAAATTACGCAGTCATCTTATGGGACCGAACCTTATTGATAAAATGTCACAATACCTAGATTAAATGTGAGCTCCCATTAATATTTGTGACCGACTGTTTAAGGTTACAAATTAAAAAAATATATAAACACCACTGGATATTTTCACACTGCAGATCAGCAAGCAAAGTATAAATATCTTGAATATAAAAGCTAGCCAAAAGATATAGATATCCATTCCATGGTAAGACGTTTTTTAAAACTTATTAGCGATTAAGGATGCTTGTTAAATTTTGTGAATTTATTATGATGTATATATATGTGTGTGTGAGAGAGAGTTAATCGTATCTTATAAACAAATTTATTTTCTAAAATTCAAGTTGTCAGTACCATTTTATATCATATTTCATTTCAAATATTCATACTAGCATTTATCTTTTCCCTATCAAAAAATAACTAAATGTAGAGAATGCTTAACCACTAAAAAAATGCCAAATGTTATCAGGATTGGAGAAATAGGGGTGGGATCCATTCAGCATTTTTCTTTACACACGAAAGGATGGTTCCAGATATTTCAGTTAATACAACTTACTTGTGAGTGATAAAAGCCTATTTCAAATCCCTAGTGTTCATTACGAGAAAGTCATTGGGAAATATAATTCATTTTTAGGTTTAATCATTACTGTCATTATATACTTTCTGTATAACTTTATATTAAAATTTTAAGACTTCTCATTCGATAATTTAATATACAAAATTAACAAAGCGTATGACACACTTGAATGAGAAGCTATAAAGATACACAGAAATTATTACACGCTAAGCGCTTTCGAGGCCTTTTGCCTCATATTCATAGCGGTACTGTGAGTTGCAGAACAAGGAAATAGGGCAAGGAAACAACAGTATGCAAAGCGTATGCAAATGAACTAGATAGTCCAACGTTTGGAGATGTCAAAGCAGGTATCTCGTCTATTGATGGAGTTATTATTACCATTAATAAATATGCTTTTCTGATTTTCCGCTTGATGTCATTTTTCTCAATACAGACTATTTTAAGGCTGGAAGGTTCAAACACATGTCCTGTCTTCTTGGAATGCTCTAAAAATGTTGATGAATTATCACTGTTTTTCATAGCTCTATTATATGTATATGTGTTGTGCTGTCCAGTTGATTATGCCTGCTTTGGTTTCTCCAAAATAAATGGCCCAGCAACCAGGTTGTGGGCATGATATGCTGTAAACGACATGGGGAGTCTGAGAAGGTTCAATTTTGTCCTTAGAGTTATTGATTAGACGATTAGTGCATGGGGGTGTATGAAAGCTAATTTTAAATTTATTGGACAAAACCTTGATTAATTGATAGGAGATTTTAGATATGTGGGGAAGAGTAATATATGGAAGTTTAATATTGTTTTTATTGTCTGTGATTTTCCTATAAAATTGTTTGATTTTATTGTGAATAGTGTTGAGTTTATAGCCTGCTTGTAGTAGATCTTTGGTGTACAGATGTATGTCATTCTTTCTATGCAGCTGTGCAAGTTTGAAGCGGATAGAAAGAATAATATACATCTTTACACCAAAGACGTACTACAAGCAGGCTATAAACTCAACACTATTCACAATAAAATCAAACAATTTTATAGGAAAATCACAGACAATAAAAACAATATTAAACTTCCATATATTACTCTTCCCCACATACCTAAAATCTCCTATCAATTAATCAAGGTTTTGTCCAATAAATTTAAAATTAGCTTTCATACACCCCCATGCACTAATCGTCTAATCAATAACTCTAAGGACAAAATTGAACCTTCTCAGACTCCCCATGTCGTTTACAGCATATCATGCCCACAACCTGGTTGCTGGGCCATTTATTTTGGAGAAACCAAAGTAGGCATAATCAACAGGACAGCACAACACAGATATACATATAATAGAGCTATGAAAAACAATGAAAATTCATCAACATTTTTAGAGCATTCCAAGAAGACAGGACATGTGTTTGAACCTTCCAGCCCTAAAATAGTCTGTATTGAGAAAAATGACATCAAGCGGAAAATCAGAGAAGCATATCTTATTAATGGCAATAATAACTCCATCAATAGACGAGATACCTGCTTTGACATCTCCAAACGTTGGACAATCTAGTTCATTTGCATACGCTTTGCATACTGTTGTTTCCTTGCCCTATTTCCTCATTCTGCAGCTCACAGTACCGCTATGAATATGAGGCAAAAGGCCTCGAAAGCGCTTAGCGTGTAATAATTTCTGTGTATCTTATAGCTTCTCATTCAAGTGTGTCATACGCTTTATTAATTTTGTATAACTTTATGAAAGTTAACACCAATTAATTTTATTTAAAAGTGATCCTACGAGGTTACCAGTACTACCACCTTTTATATTACTTTTTTCCCCCAAGTTTTTCTTTTTTTTTTGCTCTACTCTTTACATATTAATGTATTATTCATTTTAAGAACAGTAAGAGACTTCTTTTGTTCCAATTAACTCTTATTTTCCTCTCAACTGACATTTCCTACATATCCTTTATAATTTCTTCTAAGTACAAGCCTAATCCAATAATTTTTTTTTTCCTGTTTTATTATCTCCCTAGTAAACAATAATTAGACATTCATTTCAATATTTATACATTAATGACTTTATCAATTCATGTTTATTTTTTTATGTTTGCTTCAAATCCATATTTCTAAAGTTCCCAATCTTCTTCCTTTTTCTAATTACCAATTATTTGTTATATACTCCAAATAAAATTTTAACAAGTCTTTTAAATCAAACTTCAATGAATCATATAATCAATCTCTACATTTCGACATCAGATAAAAGTAAGAAAGAGGGGTGAAAACAATCAAATGACAATGAAGACAATAGAAGAAATTGAATAGAAAAGATGAAGAATGACTAATAATGTTTAAAGAGTCATTTGGAATTTAACAATAAATATTTAGGAGGATCAGGACAAAAAAGCAGAAGATATAATTTTATCAAATGCAAAATTGAAAGAAAAAAGGAAAGAGAAAGAACAATTCTGATAATAGAGAAAATAGGCAAATTGATGTTGAAAATGGAGAAGAGTGACCCAAATAGTAAAAGCAATTCAAGAGTAAAGATGAATAATATTAATTTAGAGAGAGCACAAAAGCAAGCTAAAAAGAGTTGATCAGGGTTTCACACAGATGAAAGAACAATAGAAATATACTGAAATATTGCATGAAAAATATAAAGCAGAAAGGTGAAAATAAGAATGCAAACCAAGACAAAAACCATAATTGAATCTAACTACAATATGAGAATATCCCCTGATACATGATCATGATTAGGATTGTTGAGAAGATCATGGAGTTATCGAATTTTATCGGCATAAGCCAGAAAATGCAGAACAGACTGAAAGGAAGATTTTGGATCTGTCAGTTTGGACAACCTAGGGCAAAATAGAATGCCAGTATCATATACATAATCTAGAAAATCCAGAACAAACAAGAGCAGTTAGAAAACTGATCCGAGAATTACCTAAAGACCAAATTTTAATCAAATCTTCAGAAGGCAGAGTCAAAAAAAGGGAGATCTCTGGAGGAAAAATAATCATATCAAGATCCATAACAAAGATAGGCTTAGATGATGGTGGGTGCAACAAAAGATTATAGGAGGAATCAAAATGAGCTACATTGCAGTCATCTCTGAAGATGTATTTGGAAAGATGCAGTGATGATTGCCCAAGATGATTATTCACAATCTATTTTTATCCCTAATGACCATAAAATAGCATAATGACTTAGGGATAAGAATAAGATGAATATCCCTATTAAACTAATATTATGAGTACTATAATAATAAATAACTATGAAGAAATTGATATCATCCACATCCAAAATGAATCATGATTTAAGATTAAATTCAGCAATGGAAAAAAGATTATAATGCAGAGGTAAATTTCTTTTTCTCACATTAAGAGAACATTTGTGATGAAAAATTAGAATCATGAGTATTAGACTAAGAACAATTTTATAATGATATATAATTGAACGAAATTGAAGAGGATAATGTTTACTGATATTTTGTGAAATTCATAGACAAGTCGGATATTCTATTCTGGATGTAATGTATTTTAGGGAAATGTGGTTCCTGGGCATGTATATTTTGGATATGAGCTGATCATGCATTAATTATAAGGTTTTTTTTTTCTTTTTAGCTCCAATGAATTGTGCATTCTTTAAATATTATGTCAGATATCTAAGGCTTAGGCAAATTTATTTTTTTATTACTAAATAAATAATTCCTAGTTTAGCCGTTAGTCAACAATAAAGAAATCCTGAAGCAGTTTTTTATAGCAATGAAGTATAAAATTATATATTAGATGAATGATTTGTAAAAGCGTGGAGACTATACCATGATGTCCCAAATCATTTTTCAGATTATGATCTGATGGAATTTGATTTGATATTCGATAATGATCCATAGAATAAAAATAAGCGATAAACCTTACTCGAACTTAAGAACTTGCTAAGAAAAAATATATTTTCAAAAGTAGAATTTGCCAAGACATTTAACCTAATACAATAAATAAAGCAGTTATTTAATAATTAAATGAATACCAGATGTGATAAACCACATTCATGGCAAATAATAATAATAATAAATATAGACAAATAAGTCATCCTCATAATGAGACATTACTAATAATAAATTTAGGCAAATAAAACTTACATGAAATATTAGTTCAGAAATCCAATAAATATACATGTGATAATGGTTTTCTGCAAAAAGTCATGCCCATCATATCATGGACTAGAAAATTTTAAAAATAATAATGAATAATGGATTAATGGATTCAAAAAAATATTAGAAACATTAATCTAAAATGCAGTATCCCGTTTAATAAGACTTAGATTAAAACATAATGGAAAGTTATGTTATTCTTAAGACAAAAAGGTAAAATATAGACAAAAATGAAAATGTCAATAGAAGAGACTAGGTCTTACTTTAACTCAAGAAACAACTGGGGAAAAGAAAAATTAGTGAGGGAGGGGGGTAGAATTATTTTTTCTTCGTGTTTAGAGGAAGTTGATTTATGTTACATAGTTAATAGGATTATATGATTTAAAAATTATTCACTAATAAAAAAAAAACTGTTACATTTTTTTCCCCCTTAAAAGTATTCAAATTGAATAATTGTCACAAGAATATTTAGAGATGGCATTTGACATAGTCATTGACCTAATATTCAGACACAAAAAAAAATCCAAATAAAAGATCAACAAGGCTAGCACTACGTGTTGTTTTAAAAGTTGAATTGGGTCAGTTTTGCAGATGAGTTTATTATTAGAAGAAACTAGCAAGTTAACTTTACTGGTTGACAATCTAAAAAGACTTTAAATTATTTACTATGATTTTCAGAATACATAAACCCATGAAACTTTTAAGCAACTTGAGGGAAGTTAAGCTGAGCCAAGCAACACTAATCTACCTCTCCAAACTTCTGTACATACACTAAGACAACAAAGCCAAATACTCACGGCTTTAATAGCTTTATAAATGTGGATGATAACAGTCAACCCTTAAGCTACCAACAAGGAAGTTTACATTGCCTACAAGTTGAGATTGTCCATAGCTTAAGAGTTGATTGTTATTATTCTGCATATATATTTTTTTAATGTCTCTGAAAGAAATTTGAATTTAATTTTGAATATGACTATCTCAACAAGTGTAATAATAGTATTGAAATAATTTATCACGTGTGCTCATACATACAATAAAAACCAAATTAGCCAATAAACTAATCTCATTTTATTATTTTCCTCCTTACCTAATATAAATGTGTTAAATTATTAAGCTTAAAAAAGCAAATTTTTCCTATTTATTTTGAATATTTTTGTCTGTGATTGAAGTATTTTATAAACAAATACTGCAGATCGATTTCTAACAAATATATGTATACTTGCACAATTGATGAACAATTGAAATCTTAAACTGGATGCCAAGAGGTTGTAAAAGACCCAGAAAGAGACCACATGTGAGATGGATGGATGAAATAAGAAAGTGTGCAGAGTGATGTGGAGAAGAGAAGCTAAAGATCGGAGAAAATGGATTAAACATGGAGAGGCCTTCATCCTGCAGTGGATTGACAATGGTTGATGATGATACTTGCAAATGTTTTTCTCAATGTTTTTTTAGGAAAAAATTATGGCACTTTTTAAAAAAAACAAAACCCAAATCTACTAGTATATGAGGGTTCATCTATTGAAAATTACAATTTGCTTCTTTTTCTTAAGAATTTCTATATTTCTCGATATAAAAAATAGTATTGTTGAAGTGTATAAGAAAGTTGGAAATGGTATGATATCTTATTGAAAATTAAATATATATGCATATGCTTGTTTATACAATAAACAGGGCTAATTCTTTTATATTAGTTAATAAATAAAAACTGATATGAGAAATAAAAACTTAATATATATATATATTATAACGATCCGGAGAAATCAGACTTAACGTAATCTGCACTACAGGGCACCACTAGGCATTTGAACCTAGAAAACTTATAAAGTAGGCAGATACGTGAGTCAAAAAAAAATTTATATTGGTTGATTCCGGTCGTTAGCCCACTGTCACTAGCTCAGAGATGCAGAGATAATAAATAACTTGTTTAATTGCCTCTTAAAAGTTAATATAAAAATATAAAATGTTAAATGTATTCCTCAAAATTTATTTGTACTTTGTGTTAATAAATGTTGTTTGTTAATTACTGGCAGTGGCTTTTATTTTTTTATATATATATATATTTAAGAGGCAATTAAACAAGTTATTTATTATCTCTGCATCTCTGAGCTAGTGACAATGGGCTAACGACCGGAATCAACCAATATAAATTTTTTTTTTTGACTCACATATCTGCCTACTTTATAAATTTTCTAGGTTCAAATGCCTAGTGGCGCCCTGTAGTGCAGATTACGTTAAGTCTGATTTCTCCGGATCGTTATAACTGGCTACCCAACTGGGGCCGATCTTTAATAAACCACCGAGTGCCCTGAGAATTTTAAAAATAAATCACGCCCATAATATTTTTTCTGAAATGTGTAAATATATTTTTTGTATTAACGTAAAGTTATACTTTGAATTTTGTTTTAAAGGTACTGCCAGTAAGAAAAATTGTGCATATGTAAAAATAAATGCGAGGAATAAAACGTAATAATAAATATAAATCATAATTTTTTTTTTTTAAAAAAGTCTTGTTTAAATTAAAATCTAATCGTTCAACTTGCGTAAGTAGTGATTATATATACATTATCTTGCCACATTATCTATTCATAGTCTATTTTTGTGGTTAATTCATTAAATAAATATTTATTATAATTTAATTTCTTTATTCATTTGTTCTATACATAATATAGATGTATGTATTGATTGACTTCTTTTTTCCGTACATTTCATTAGTGAAGTCATCCATTTCCCTCTTAGTTATCATTCCAGAAGTCTAGGAAAAAACTTTACATGCTACACATACACTTTATATTATCTTATAATTCCCCCTAGTTTGTAGTAAGAAAAAAATCATGACAGTTTACTTATAATTAATTTTTTAGATCATCTCCTTTACTCTTTTTGAAGCTCTGAGGAAGACTGCAGGACGGTCGAAACTGTTTTATAAAAATAGCATTAGTGTTAAAAAAAAAAAGTCATATATGTGATTTTTCCAACAATATATTTAATTTGTTTTTTATACTGAGATAAAAAAAAATATTTATTAATGCAACACAATAAATAGATGAATTTAGGTAATATAATTACAATTATTATATATTCATTATATTTTTTAATTTATAATAAAACCAATTATCTTCAAGCAAAACTATTTTAAGTATAAAGAGACCATTGAAATTATTCTTATTAGTTACATTTTTAAATATTAATTTGTAAAAGAAATAACCAATTGATAATATGAATAATATGCTAAGTTTTTGTTCTCAAAGTATTGTACCAGGTTAACCATCTGATCATCATCATCATCAACCATTATCAATCCACTGCAGGATGAAGGTCTCTCCAAGTTCAATCCATATTCTCTGATTTTTAGCTTCTCTTCTCCACATCATCCCGGCACACTTTCTTATTTCATCCATCCATCTAACATGTGGTCTCTTTTTGGGTCTTTTACAATCTCTTGAAATCCACTTTAAGATATGAATTGTCCATCTATTATCATCTCTTCTAGCAATATGTTCAGCCCAACTCCACTTCAATCTCTTAATTTTTTCAATGAGGTCAGTAATCTTCTGATACATATAGCTAAATTATATTAATAGCACCAGTTTACCAAAGATTAATTGAAATTTCAATTAATTAAATGTAATTAGAATGGATATTGATAATGATCAAATCTTTTGATTCTTACATTAAATGGATTGTATAAGACATCCTGTTTATATTTTCTCATCACCATACATCAAATCCTCTCTGAGAGTCTCAATATTTCTCCAATTAATTTTTATTTTAATATACAGGCCTTGAACTCCACTAACCCTAATTTGAAGCGCCACTTTCTTCTAAGAAAAAACACCTATGAATAGATGGTATCACTATCACAGTTTCTTAATAACAATCCCATTTTACTTCCTTCGGAATACGAATCCCCAGGAATGCTGGAGAATTGCTACATATGTATTGGAAATGAAACTATCGAGACAATGGCGCAGACCAATCATTTAAATAACAATATAACTTATTTCAGAAAAACATGATTGATGTCATGAAAGTTGCTTCTGAGCATTATTATTTTATGACTAAAGTAACAAGTAATAAATATAATTTAAAAAAATAATAAGATTAAATACAAATGTCAAAATTAAATATACATACATATTTACATAAAACATATCAATTTATGCACACTAGTAATATTCATCAATAACAATTTTAAATGAGGTTTATATTTCGAAAATATATGCATGACATTTACATATTATGGAGGCCTCTTATCTATATACATATAAATTTAAAAAATCTTAATGATTTATTTAGTAATTCAATTAAACTTACTAATTAGATTTGTGAGTCCTCCAGTAATGAATTCTGGTTGTTTTCTTCTTGGTTTCAGTAAGTCTGCTACCTAAATATGCAGGCAATGAGAAAGTCTTTCTATGAGCAAATAAGCTAATTTCACACATTCTCTATCTCTGGATTCCTTTTAGACATTTTTTAATGTTGGTCAAATCACATTATTTAGACACTAGCTGGGTATATCGGTTGAGTTTAGCACATCTTTATCATTTTTATAATCATAATTTCACCATTCTAGCTGTTTGATTCAGGATTGAAAAAATACGGTAACAGTTTTCTAAGATAATATAAAATACTCACAAAGCTAGAACTAAAAAGCTTTCCAATCTATAAGATGCTGGCTATATCCCCTTTGGCTCTGCATAGACATTTTCTCCTCTTCTTTATTTAACAATTGCCCAAAAGAAACCCTTACCATAAGCCTTAGTTATTTTCCTTGTTTTTACATTTTCTAATGATTTACCACTAATCTGTTGCCCCTCCCATGTAATTCACTAATTAACTTAAATTACATTACACAAATGAATTAGCTTTAATTACACTGATAGAATTTTAATCTTAATTCAGTTATTAAGCTGTTACAATATACATATATATACACACAAGAAAATTAATTCCAGAATATGTTTGAATAATTAAATCTTCATACATCATTTATTTACACACTTGATATCCTCCTATATTTAGTTTGTAACAAACTACAAATTATTTGTTTATAACCCTCTCATAGGTTAATATTCAATGAACAGAGATCACAAGTGACTTCTTCACAACTAAGAATAAAGATATGCAACGGTTTTATAAATTTTACAAATATGATTATTTTATTTAAATTATGTAATCATCGAACAAGATAATCTTTTTATCTACATTACTTTTCTTTCATTTTATTCTAGAATGTTTCGTTTATCCCTCTATTTAAGTGTGAGTGATTGAAGAAGATTATAAGATACGACTATACTACAGCTAGCCAAATTTGTATCCTTACAGTGTGTGTAAATTGATCAAGTTCAGGTAATATCTTATTTTGGTTTTCTTTTTTATCAACATTATTGTTAAAATAAATTATATCAAAAATATTTAATTTATTGGAGAAAATAGATGCTAAACAAATTCTCATCTTTATTAAAAAAAAAAAAAAACTGTTATTAATAAGGTCTAATATGTATTTTTGTATCTCATTCTTTTGATAATTAAAATACCAAAATATATAACTTATGAATAAATTTACAATTAATAAGTTTTAAAAATATATAAAATTCTTTATTTTTTTGATAAATATTATATTTTATTAGCTTTATTGAGTTTTTTTTTTTTAATGTTAGCTATCTTTATAGTGTATTTAGTAAGTTTTTTTATTATATATAATTAAGTAATTGTAACAATTGTATCTTCAATAGATGCATAAAAAATTCAATATGACATTTCTCAGTAAAAGGTTAGTAACTGAAACACAGGCTTATTATATACCTGTCTATATATACATATATATGTAATAATATATATTTGAGCACTTATAGTATATATGTATAGAGATGATAATCTGGATCAACTGATGATTGCTGGTTTAGCATGAAATACGAATATTGGTGATTATTTATCTTTTCAACATATATGTGTTTAAGTATATCAGTGTTATTAGATAGAGTCGAGAGTGGTGGGTCATGTGAAAGTCTGTGCTCATATACCCTATATAGTAAAAGGTTAGGAAAATTTACGATTGTTATCGAGCTCAAAACTTAGCAGTAAACAATAGATAATCTAGTATAAGATTATATTCTAACTTCAACCTTATGCTACATCTTCGTAAGTAGTGTTCTCTACGATATGATTGAATATCCATCCACAGGAAATAGATAAGCTGCTATACTGTTTTTGTTCATGTAAGGGTTGGTGATAAGATGTGGAAAGAAGCTATTTAATTTACATTCGGAATAACCATAAGAGTGTTTAAAATATGGTAGTATATCTTCACTATAATTTCTTATCAAATTAGAAAACATTTTACATTCCAAATGAGGTCTAGCGCTAATCTGTAAACTTGTTTTGGATATATATATATGTCTAGAGTCATAGTCACAACATAAAGATAATTTATAAATCATAGATATTGTTGCAATATAGTGGACCAATACATTATCTACTACAATCCAGCATCATCATCTTTTATCATCACCACTGACAATACAGACACCTGCATCTTGGCACTGTCATGAATACTTCCATAATTTATATTCCAAAATGAAATGTTGCCCCAAATATCAATTAACAATAGAGCAACATACAAATTGTAATAATGGATCAATTATCAATAGTAAAAATATAAAATTTTCTTTGTATTATATCAGCAATCATGATAGATATTTAATTATGGTTGTTGTTTTTTTTAAATAAAAAAAAGAGAGGGGGGGGGTATAATTTAGTTTTCAAATATCACATTCTAAAATGTCAACAACATATGTGGCAACAAAATTTGGTTCATTTACAAAATATTTATTCACTATTAAAAATATATTTTTGATGCTAATTATGACTCTTGTGTCACAGAGGAAAAGAAAAATGATTTTAGCCAATTACTTTTTTACTAAAAATTTTTAAGCATATGTGTGTAATTTTTTTCTATCTAAAACCACATTTCTATACAAATTTTAAAAGGAACCAGTTAATTTGCAAACAATTTTATGAATGTGTTTTGTCTGTATGTATATATATATATATAGAGCTTAATAACATTTAGTACATAAACAATAAAAAAAAAAAGTATTTTCACACTAAAAAAGAATTATTTAAACTTTATAAAAACACATAAGGACAAATACAAATATCAAACATTAGTAACTAAGTGATTTTGAAATATAATTTTCTTTAGCATATAATTATACAATTTTATAAAATCATCGGAATTGATGGCTATTCAATATTTTCAAATTCTCAAATATTAGTTGGTTTAGCCTATAATTTTTGAATTATTTTATAAATTATTAGGTCTGAAAATTCAATCAGATAATTATAAGATTGAAATTAGTACAGGGGCAATTTAAAACATTATATCTACATGTGCATTTGTATAGGTATATAACCATATACAAAGAAAAATTACTAATAAAACTTTTTATTTGCAACAAAAATATATTCCATAGATCTATATTTATTCCGATTGAGATAGCAGAGTAAAAATTGTAGTGTGGATAGCGTCTATCCAAGAGATATATATTGCTAATTATGATCAGAAAGGCAATAAAAAAAACTGCAAATATACATTTATTATAATTATATAATAAAATAAATTATTTTTTTTATTTTGCTATAGTTTAGAAATCATTAAAAAAGAATTATAAAAAAAATGAACAATTTTCAAATAATTTTAACATGGACATTATTTAAAAAATAAAAATAAAAATCTTTAATATTATTTAATCAGAATCATCAATAGGTGGCATTGCAAAACATTTGTAACAGTCATCACACTCAACATTCCTATGCTCTAGGTATAAATACCAACATTGACTTCAGAGTTTCAGTATTTCTCAAATATAATTTAATATCGAATATCACACATCCTTACAAACATGTGTCAACCAAACTGATAGCTTAAATATTTGCTTAAAAGTTTGTGATGAAGGTATATTAGATGCTACATGTTGAACTATCTAGAAAATTTAAACTTTTCAAATACAAACAACATAAATTAGTACCTTATGTATTTGGAGTGTTATTATTATACAGTCTTCTTCAGGTGTTGCTGGTCTGACCAGTGACAATATTAGTATAAGAATTGAACTTACACCATTAGAATCTTAAGTATCAAATTGTAAGCAACGCTTTAACCAACTAAGCGATTCGGTCAAAAGCAACAACAGTCAGTAGAAATCTCATATACATACCTATGAGAATTAATTCAAATCCTCCTGATTTCTGCAATTTTTTTAAAATACTTTTTTCTAAGAGCAGGGTTAATTAGAGGCTTCCAGATCGTATAAATTGCCACACTGGATTGACTTGTAAGATTATTTGCCATTGTCATATGAGCAGCTTCTTTGAAATTTCTTCTTTTTCCTTTCTAGCCAATATTTTTGTATTTTCTCAACTGAACATAAATGTTATAATTAATATTAAGCATTAAAAACGCAGTTAGTCATGACCTCGGATCTTTGCAGTTGATATATGCAACAATATTTGTGTTTATTTGTATTTCTCAGATCAGCCCGATCTCTGCAAGATTAAAGAAAATTACTGATGGGTTTTCAGCCATTGTTTTATATTAAAAATGTTTTATACGAGTGCTATTTATGTTACTCTAAGATTGTTTTCACTGAGTACTGTTAATGTTAAATCTAAAATGATGACCTATTAAATAATTTTTTTTTTTTTTTGCATAGCAATAACAATTGAATAAGAAAAAAATATTTTGGACAATGCAAACGGTGTAATAAAGGATATTAATATTTCTAGAATTGCAGAATATATAACAATATTTCAATTCACCTTTCACAAAATCACATAGATGAATCAGATAAAAAACACAAAGAAGGCTAATGGCTTTATTGGTCAGGAGTTCATAAAAAGCTCAGAGTGTCAGATCTTCAAACACTAGAATCGATCCTGGTACTTCCAGATAATAAATCAGATGCTCTAAAACTACACCAACCCGCGTAGGGTGAAGAATCAAATGATCAAGACTCAAAAGAACAAAATCAATAGAGATACCATTAGTCAAATAAATATATGACTCTACATAAGGAAGCAAAAATCATTGCACATTTTGAAGATAATTTAGAAATTAAAAGGGTAATTTAATGCTATCGTCAAAATACTCCCAATTTATAGCCAGAAAATACAATTCCTCATGGTAACCATGACAATTTAATTAAGGATAAGAGAATTGGTATATAATTGGATAACGGGACTTCTTAGATTTTTTTTAAAATAGTAAAATTTCATGACCTCCGGTATTATTTAGGACCCAAATAATGACAAAAAATTTGAAAGTGATGCAAATTCTGATCATTTTGTTTTTCACACTCTCAGCTACAAATGTACTCCACAACAATAATAGTCACAGTAATAAAAATAGCCTTATCAAGAAAAATAAGAGCTTTAAGAATTTACGATTTCTGATAGAATATCTGAATTCTCTATCTAATTTCTTTAAGACACTATCATTTGTTTATTTTTGCCTTCTCTCTAAAGTAGTTTTTAAGGTTGTCAATTAGTATGCTAGTTCAAAGCTTTAATCCCACTTTTGCAACACCAAAATTAATTCTACCATTTCTTTCTTTCCTTCCCTTTCTCATCCTAATTTTGTAGCGTGGCTGGCAGCTTTTATGTTCAAACTTTTATTTTAGATGGAGTCTGGACTATTACAATATATATATATTTGCTACATTACAATCATGGATGTAAACATGATCAGACGTTAGAAGATTATTTTATTTGTATTTCTGCTATCATTTATTTTGAAGATAAAATGTTACAATCGTAAACGTTTTGCTTTTATAAGTTTCACACAATTGCGAAAAAATATGCTTTTCAAGTATTTACATAGAATATGGATAAACATGCAACGACCTAATTTTTTAACAATTCATTTTTTTATATATATATATAAATTAACAGTACTACAGAATTTGCAATCCTTGTCTATATTTTTGCTATGCCATAGATCATCATCATCATTTTCAATCATCATCTATCCACTGCAGGATGGTCTCTCCGAGTTTAATCCAGTTTCTCCAATTCCTGGCCTATTTTCTCCACATCATACCAGCAATAAAGTATTTAACATAAGTGTTTGAATATTAGACATTTCCAAATTTGAGGATTTCAAAATAACAATATTAGATCTGCATTAAGTAAAAAATTAATTTACCAACTATGAATAAATCAAAAATTCAACACATTGACAAAATGTTGACAAATTGGTAGATGGGTTTTTAGATTATTACGAGTTGCCATCCAAGGCAAAATTAAATGAAAGATTTTAGATTCCCACTTGTTTACATTAATAATCAACAAAAATGTGCATTAGTACTTAACTTTTATGATACAGAGACTTGATAAATAAACATACTCAAGACCATTTACCAAAAAAATAATTGACTTTGATAACATGAGAATATCATTATAACATACAGCATGAGATAGCAAAAATCATTTGCGAAAATATTAAATAATAAATGCTACAGTCAAACAATACAACAATCCATTACTTAATGAATAAGTAATATATATATATATATAACCCTCTTCTTTAAAAAAAACTTTCTGTCAAACCAAGATGGCTGCTGATGTGTCATATGATACTATATAACTTGTGGAAGGTTAGATGAACATTATTAAAAAAAAAAAACAAATTGATCAATTAAAAAAAAAGTAAAAGAATGAATTATCATATTTATATTGACATCTATCCATACATTAATAAAAAAAACTATCACTATTTATTAATTTAATACATCTCTTTTCTCTGTTTTATATAAATATATTTGCAAGTATAGGGATTTGAACTCAGAATTTTTCAGTCTAATCATTCTCTACTCCATGCCAAGCGACTGCTAGACACGACTCCACATATGTGAAAAAGATATATGATCTCCAATATACGTATTTCGTGCAGAACCAGCACCAATATGTACATTGGAGCTCATGTATCTTTTATGTACGTGTAGTCATATGTATCAGGAGCCTGAGATGGAGTAGAGGACAAATAGACTGAAAAATCCATAGTTCAAATCCCTCTACTTAGATATATAAGAAATATATATATTTGCAGACAAATGAAATTTATTAAAAAATGTAGATAAGTATAAATTAATATATACTTCACTTTCATTGCATTGCTGACCCAATTAAACATTATTAATGTTATTTCTATGAAAATTTTGCTTATAGGGTGGTCACACCTTTTCTCTCTAAATAACAGAGAACAATGAAGATTATTCATCATACTTAATATATTATTTAAAACACTTAAGTTTTATATTTCAATTCAATAAATATGATTTGTTTTGAAAATTTGTTGAACGATGACATGGTTGAATGGAACGATCAAAGTTCTCAATGCTGAATTGTTTACGATTTCCACAAATGAAGTATAAATTTGCGAGGGCAAAAATTCCAGACCCATTTGATTTGGACGAGATCAAACTATTGTTGTCCAATCTGGACTGATGGTGTCCGAACTGCAATAATTCTTTGAAATCAGCAGTGATCAAGTAAACGATTGCATTTCCTAAAAACGAAAGGACCTAATAGAAGCAATGCTTACGTCTGACAAAATGATAAGCATACATGATACATTTAATGTGTAAAGATAACAATTTGCATCATGTCTTTTACCTAAAACAAACTCAATTTTGTAATTAAATGTTTTAGAAGCATTCAAACTTTATTTAACTTTTCAAATACATTATATTGTTCGCAATAGCATACAGATTAATATATAATACAACACTAAAGCAATCTTCCCATTTCTATGGTTTATTAATGATCTAACCACACTGTCAATACTAGCATCGGAATTGAATCTGGGACTTTTAGATTCATGTAAGTCTAATTGGTTAGAGCCTCACCCACAACTTTAGCATTCATGAATCTAAAGTGTCCAGTATCGATTTCCACGCTAATATTGTCACTGGAAACATTGTATAATATACTAACCTATATGCTATTACAAACAGTTAAATATATTTTAAGTAGTTTGAAATTTTTCCTATAGCCATTTAACAATTTATTCTAGATGATAGAAATAGTCCAACATGTATAATACAAGTAAAATGCCATCCAAAAGTTTCAGATAAATTTCCATAATGATGTTGCATTAAATATTTTATTCAGATCAGTTTTATATTTAGCTTTTTATTTTAAATTAACTGTTATCAAATTGAATATATAATTTTTTTTTTTCATTTTCTTAAAAAAAAAAAGTATAATAAATATACAGAAAAATAATCATAACATATGTTTCATATCATATGACAAACCCTTAAATACAAGTGAGGTTAAATTATGGTTCATTTCAAATATGTCATTTGAAATGAACAAAATGACATCACGAATAAAGTTGATAATAGACACACAAAAACGTATATATTCTTTACATGTTTTGTGTTAAGCAGTTAGACAAAGATATCTATACAAGTTCTTCTCTCTTTTGGGATTTTCTGAGAAAACATTACTGACCTCATTAATAGTCAGATTTACTTATTCAACTTGAGTAAACCATAATATATCAAAAAATTGACAACTTTTTTTTACTAAACAATTTAAATTAAAAAAGTTTGGGTTTAATTAATACTTAGTAAAAAAAAAAAAAAAAAGAAGCGGGTGGGTGGGGGGTGTAATATTTCTCTATTCCTATATATATATGGACAAATCTTAATTAAAAGGTTAATACAAGAACTAGACCTATGATCTCTCTTCCATCTACATTGTTTTAATTGCTATCAGCTGCATGAATATTAATTTTTTGAACAAGTTTTAACACACACATTGCTATATAAATGTTTTAAATTTTTGATTACATATTCAATGTTCAAAAGCATTAACAACTTATATCATATTTATTTATGTTGATTAAAAATTATATTACTTTATGATTACGATTGTGTTTAAAAAGTCAAATTAGCATATAAATAAATCACTTGTTTACTTTATATACAATATGCTTCAGTGAAAAGATGACTGGAGATTGATTCTCCAAGCTGCCTGTAGCATCATCTTCATGCATCTTATGTAGCAATATAGTTTAGCCATTCACTGCAATAATTTAAAAGTACAACCATGCCTGATCATGAGTTACGAAATGAAATGCGACAGTATGTTTTATATCTTAACCCACAATGGAACAATGCACTAACATTAAATTTTGTTTTAAATTAGGCGAAACTGCTCCTGAAACATTTGAAAGGATAAACTGTGCGCGATAGTAAAGCTATGAGTTGCAAAAACATTTTCAAGTGGTTTTCAAGACTCTGTAGAGGAACGGAGAGCATTGAAGATGATATATGAAGGTACAAAATATCACTATCATATTTCATATTGCAAGTTGCAATTCAGACATGATAGTACCTTAAATTTTCACAATGAATAGCTAAACATTTTGCTATGTAACATATGCATTTATTCAAAGATGGTACTGTAGGCAGCTTGGATGTAGAATCAGTGACCTGTTCATCGGGGCACGATGGGTATAGATTAACAATATACAAATAATAACAATTCTAACTTTTGTAACTAATATGATCCAGAAGATTTTGCAATTTATATACAAATCAAAAAAAAAAAAACATTATAAATCTTTATTGCTGCACTGTTTTCTTTTAATGATTATATTTAATTTTTCGACAATGTCAATTGTTTATAAGTACATATTAATTGAACATCATAGTTTAATAGTAGTTGTGAAAAACATATAAATACTGATAATTAATGTAACATAAAAATAGACCCTACAGTAAGCACCTCTGCCTGCCATGTTTATAAACTGTAATCCGGACTGAATCAACCTTCAAAATTTTTCTAGTTACAGGCAGGATTAGAATTTTTCTTTAATGCAAATACTTCATAACCAATCTAAAGTTAAGTAACTATTATTAGCTTGAAGTTAAAGAATCTTAATTCATTTAGATTGATCAGATGAATGTTATGCTGTTATTTGTAAAGACAAAGATAACTAATATGAAGCCAACTCACTGCAGTCAATAAATAGGATAATTTGGTGTTAAGACCAAGATTTGCCTTTATTTTAATTTTAATATACTCACAAAAAGAATGAGTAAAATCAAAAATCTTAAAACCAAATACACATAAATTCAGTTTTGTACTGCTTTAATTTGAAATAAGTTTTGATGTTTGTTTGAGGTTAAAATGAGAATTAATTTTTCAAATACTTGTATTCATTTTGTTCTAAATGTTATATTTCTAATTCATTTATCATCAGATTTTCAATTGGATGGACAGTTGAAAAGTTGGAGTGTGGAGTAGATTGAAGCCTGTCCATTATTTAAAGTATGAGAATTGGCTATCTTAATATATATCTGAGCATTTATAGCACATATGTGTGGAGATGGTAATCTGGACCAACTGATGATTGCTGGTTTAGCATGAAATATGTATATTGGTGATTATTTATCTTTTCGACATATGTGTGTTCAAGTGTATCAGTGTTATGAGATAATGTGGAGAGTGGTGGATCATGTGAAAGTCTGTGCTCATATACCCTATATATTTCATTTAATAATGTAAAAGGGATTAACAATGATTTTCTAAGAAAATGGTTATTTCTATGTCTAAAATAAATTATAACTTTTAAAATTTTCAATGCTGCTTTCCAAATTTTACAGAAAAACAAATGAATTTTTTTAAAAATTAATGATTCAAAAAAAAAAAAAAAAAAAATCCAAAAGTCCCCCCATCCCTAATATCCAATGTCATTTGATTTCAAATCTGTCCAAAACTGCAAATAATACAAACTCTACATAATATATATTCTGAACCTATATAATTCTATGATATACTGCATATTTTAATAAAAATAATATAAAGTACCTTTGAAAAAGTCACTGGAGTATAATAAATTGAGATTATTATTCAATGGGTGCTCATTTGCGCTGTCAATCACTTAGTCACTCAATTTATTATTCCAGTGATTTTTTCAAAGGTATATTATTTCATGTTAGTATTAATTATTTTTATTAAAATGTGTAAATTTTTAATAAGTACTTTTTCTTTTGAATTTGTTTCATATATATATGTTGTTTATAACACTTCTTTCATATACACTTCAATGCAAACAAATTTTCTTAAAAACTTCTTTATTTTCCTTACAGTTACACTTCAATGCAAACAAATTTTCTTAAAGACTTCTGATGAAGACTGCTGGACAGTCGAAACTGTAAGGAAAATAAAGAAGTTTTTAAAAAAAATTGTTTGCATTGAAGTGTATATGAAAGAAGTGTTATAAGCAATATATATATATGATTAAGAGAATAATTTGTTTCATTCGTGATATTCTTCATACTAACAAAATAATAATAAATAAGGAACTTATGTATTTCCATTCTAACTCCAAAAAAAAGAAAAAAAAAACTACTCTAAAATTGAGTTTTGTGATGACTATATAAACCAATCTGTGAATTATAAATAGATCCACATATAGAATATGCTGATCCATTTTTCTATTTGCTTGATATTCTACTAAAGTTGTCTTGTAATTTTTTCAGTAGAACAAAAATAATTCAACAATTCTTCTATCTTTTATGAAACTTAATACTTAAATTTAAAAATTCATACATTTCATGCTAGTATTCATCTACACATGTGAATTAATACTATGTAAGTTAAAGGAAACTGTTAAAAAGATTGTCAAACAATGACAAATTGCACTGTGTAAATCAACAATTATCTTGGATTGGGACTGCAGTTACCCTCATCTTTGCTGTCTAGATGGGAGAATCTCCCCGGGCCTAAATCCTAGCGCTATGAGGGACAGCTGGGATGAGGGGATTGTTTCAGGCACTGGTTTTCTCCTTCTCTGGATGGAGAGGGGATGATGTGTCCATTGCGGTTTCAATTTCTCATTTATAGTATGTGAATCAACATTTACTGAGTAAAATGACGAGTTAAACTTTGTGTAACATAAGGTGTAATCATGTAAACTCGAAGATTTGTAAAAAGATAACAAACATCATAGAACTTTTGTCTTCTTTGAATACCATTTAATGTTTCCTATTTTTAACCTTATCATATGAGTTGTAACCAAATTACAGAATAAAATTTCCTATATTTTATAAAAAAAAAAAACAGTGACAAATTATTACTGATATTTTATAATCATAGTATTTTATCCCTCGAATCGCATTTTTGCAGGAAGCCGATACCCATACGATGCAACTACATGTTCTAATTTTAAAAGTAAAAATTTAATACTTCAAAATGATATATAATAAAAAAAAAAACTTTTATAAGCAACTGGTTTGACTCACACTAATCTTAATATAAGTGTATCTCCTTAAGAAAAACTAAAAAAAAATATTACATACCATTACAGAATTTACAAACTAAAGAAAGTCTATCCGCTGTAAGATGACAATGTTTCTGACATAATGACGAATAAAATTCAGAAAAAATAAAATAAAAAAATATCTTGATTAAATATTTTTTTCTAACTATTAAAAAATTAAATAATCACACCCAATATATTAAATAAATAATTCAATTTAAACATGTACGTATTTTATTTATAAACACTATTTACTGCCATTTAAATAAAAGTTCAACAAATCTATAGCGATTATAAAATCCCTATATGGCTTAAGTCTTCATCAGCAAGTAATTTGGGATCTAACCTAGTGCATCTGGAATTTTTTAGATCGAATGAATCTCAATGATGAAGGCCATAATCCAAATGAGAAAATAAGTAAATCAGCACTGAATAATTTCATAGACATTCCCATGACTATTCAAGCTTATAATAAGTGATACACGTAAAACAGTATATTATTGTGTAAATTGGTGTTAAACACTGTTCTTTTTTGGGGAATAACATTTGTGGTCTTCTTGAAATTAATTAACTATTTAAAATGGAACATAATTTAATAAAAAACAATGCATTTATCACATATTAACTACATTATTTCTTTTATATATTTGCATATATAATTGAATATTTAATATTCAATTTTATTTACTAGTGCAGAGATCATATGCAATTTTTTTTAAATAGAGAGGATTTATACCCTAAGCACATGTGCTAGAATGTTGTTAGAATAGCCCAACTTGAGTACTGAGGATATTCTTAAACAAATGCCCAAGATAGAGACTTTTGAAAAGCTAAAAGTGGATGCCTTATCTTTTGTACCTAAATTCAATTCTATAGGCCAATGTAAAACATCTTAAGTTGAAAGCATAAAGATGGATGCTTCTTTATTCACTATCAATCTATTAATTTCTTTCTATACATTAACTTTTGGGGAATTTTTCAATTTAGTATGTGTTAATATTATGTACTATTAGATAATTTCTAATATTCGATTTATTTATTAGCGTAGAGTAGTTTATATTAATATGTAATAAATTAAAAAATTTCACGAATGTTAACGTATAGAAAGAAATTAATGGATGTAAAATGAATAAAGAAACAACTTCGTGCTTGCAAACTGAGAGGCTTTAAATTGACTTATATAATTAAATTTAAGTACAAAAGATGACGATCCTCTTATTTTTTCAAGTGTCTATCTTGTGCTTTGGCTTGAGAGTATCCTCAGTATGCAACAAGACATTGCTGAACTATTATAGCAACATTAAAGCGCATGTGCTTAGGGTGTAAATCCCTTCTATTTAAAAAATTATACATAATTGAAATATTACTTCTAAAGAACATACCATCAAGTAGAGTATTAAAACAGGCAAACCGTTTTTCTTTTGTAATTATAAATTTTATTAAGTAGTCTTTTTAATTTCGAAAGATCACAAATTCCCTTTATTGTTAAACTGAAAAAAAAATCAGAAATAATTCAATAATGCTATTTTTTTTGTATAAACATATTAAGTTCGAAAACAATACTATGATCACAAGTCAGATTCATTACAAATCATTTAAATAAACTTGCAAATTGTGTGCACTTTCTTTAAGCATAATTTGAGAATTTAACTCCGTGAATTATTGTTGCAGTGTTTTCAGATTGGTCCGTCAATAGGTTCTTATTACATTTTTTACTTGATAAGCTGTAATTTATTTCCTGACTTGTTAAAATGATTAGAAATACGTAAGTATCTTTGTGCCTTTAGAAGTAAAGGCAAATAAACCGTCTACTGTTTAAAACAGATACGAAAATTTAATTTAACGCAGTTTAATTTTGAATAATGAAATGTGGTCTCTCTAATCTTTTTAAATTACAATAAAAACTGAAACATGGCATGAGTCACAAATTTGAAGCAATAAAGAACTGTAGCATGTAATATACTTGGGAGTTTAATTTAAAAACTATTTTAAACAATATTTTTATAATTTACTTTTGAATAATTAATTTTTCTCGTGATTTATTAGCTAGTAAAATCATGTTCTATTTTTTTTTTTTTATTTCAAAAACAAAACACTATTTTTATAATTTAAAGAATTAAGCAATTTAATGATTTTCAATGCATTATTAGTAAATTAAAAATATAAAAGCATAGTTTATAGTTATCAAAAATATTTTTTTATTTTTTTAAATAAACTATTAGTTATTGCTGTCGAAAATAAATATTACTTTACTTTTATCAAGACCTCATTTAAATCTTGTTTATATATATATTATATTTAATATTTTCATGGTTATATGATGTAAAAAAAGTATTTTTTGAAATAAACTGTATATTATATAATTTTATTCTTCTCATTATTAGCCGCTGGCGTTGAAAAGGAGGGGGGACACCTAACATAAATTAAGAGGAGGGGGGGGTATGTGAGTGGATGAGTTTTTTTAAAAGTGTATTATTTTCTTTAAATTCCTAACATTTCAATAAAATATCATTCATCATTGTCAAGGTTAAGGTCTTATGAAGAACTGTTAGATGTTAAGTAAAAATGAGATTGAACGTGAAGTAAAGAACAATGATTCTTATATATATTTAATGGTTGGTTATTCAGAATAGGTATATATAAAATTATAATTGAATATTTATAAATATAGAAATTAGATATATGTAAAGTATAACTTTAAAAATTTTATCCAAGTAGGAGCGCCTTCGACTATCCTCATAGTCTTTGTCAACTAACACTTTGAAAGGCTAACCTTCCTACAATTCCATGATCTTAACGTTTGCTGCCTGTCTGTTAATTCAGTCTTGCTTGTATTTGTATATTAGCATAGTTTCCTTTTATTATTTTTTTCAATTTGTGATATTTTTACATTATTATAATTGAAGTTAAAACCATAAATACACGACTTATTACGGTCGTAAAAAACAGATGCTGAAACATTATTTACTTTGCAATTTCGTTTCGTTTTCAAAAAAATATTGCAAATTGAAAAAAATAACAACAAAAGGCAAATAAAGGAAGCTATGCTAATATAAAAATACAAATAAGACAGGCAGGAAACAATCATGGAATTGTGGGAAGATTAGCCGTTCAAAGTGTTAGATGACAAAGACTTCGAGGATGGTTGAAAGCACTCCTAAGTGGATAAAATTTTCAAAGTTATACTTTACATATATCTAATTATTGTATTTATAAATATTTAATTATAAGTTTACATAGAAAACAGGTAAAAACTCACTATATTACCACATTGCAAGCTAGAGTAATCAATGGATGCCAGAAGGCTTGTGCATAAAATCCCCATCTAGTGCCTACTCATCCAATATCCCCAGATTAGTTTCTGGCTTGTGGCCTTCGTCTGTGAGGAGTCTTGGATCTGAGAGCACCGCACCTAGATTTTAGGATTTAATGCAACCCTCCAGCAGCCACCTTTTATCTCTACTTAACTACAAAACTATGACTCTTAAATTGAAAACACTTTAATATTTTCAATCCAAGCTCATCAACTTATATAGTCATATAGGTCTGAACTCAGTTCAGTATCCATACATTTTGGAGTCTTGCCAATATCGTATTAGGCAGATTGGTTTTAAGCCAATAAACATCACGTGATCACCATTTCTTATGCTTGCTTATAACTTATTAAAACAGGCAAAACCTCACTATACGTATTGCCACACTGCAAGCTAGAGTAATCAATGGATGCCAGAAGGCTTGTGCATAAAATTCCCATCTAGTGCCTACTTATCCAATATCCCCAGATTAGCTTCTGGCATCCAGTGATTACTCTAGTTTGCAGTGTGGCAATACGTATAATAAGTTTTTGCCTGTTTTAATAAGTTATAAGCAAGCATAAAAAATGGTGATCATGTGGTGTTTATTGGCTTAAAACCAATCCTGCCTAATAGGATATTGGTCGCTACAGTTATTAAAAAACCAAAGACACCAAAATGTATGGGTACTGAACTGAGTTCAGACCTATATGACTATGTAAGCTGATGGACTCAGATTAAAAATATTAAGGTGTTTTCAATTTAAGACTCATAGTTTTGTAGTTAAGTAGAGATAAAAGGTGGCTGCTGGAGGGTTGCATTAGATCCTAAGATCTAGGTGCACTGCTCTCAGATCCAAGGCTCCTCACTGACGAAGGCCACAAGCCAGAAACTAGTCTGGGGATATTGGATGAGTAGGCACTAGATGGGGATTTATGCACAAGACTTCTGGCATCCATTGATTACTCTAGCTTGCAGTGTGGCAAAACATATAGTAAGTTTTTGCCTGTTTTAATAAGTTATAAGTAAGCATAAGAAATGGTGATCATGTGATGTTTACTGGCTTAAGTTTACATATACTGATTCGAAGAAATACAGACATCGAATTATAATATTATTACATATATATATATATAAGAGATAATATTACATTTAAAATTTTTTATTTAACATTACTATAAATTTGAAAGATCCATCGAATATTACAATATATAGTTATTAAATTAATTGAATCTGTCATTCACATTAGCAGTTATATTAACAAATCAAAATTGAAAAATATTTCTTGGTAATTTTCCAGACTTGTGTTAATACACACATAGTGACTGATTCCCTATCCAAGCTGCCTGAAAAACCATCTCTGAATCAATGCATAAATTACATAACTATACAGAACAACACAATATTAATAATAAAAAAAATTTAACTGGATAAAACTGCTTCTGAAACATTTCAAATGATTTAAGTTACTAGTCTTTAAGAATGTTTTTAAATAGTTTTTTAGATTTTGTGATGGTCGGAATAGCATCCGGATCTTAAATTTCTAAACTACATTACTATATGATGCATTGATTCAAAAATGGCACCAGGTAGCACTGACAGTCATGCCATGTATATAAATATTATTTCATTTGACTAAAGTAAAATGAAGATATATAAACTATATTTTAAAAACATTTAAATCTTTATCTAATATATTTTAGAATTTTTTTTTTTATTACTTCATTGTTTTTTAAAAGATAAATACAGATAAAAAAAAAAGTGAAAAATGGTACATATACAGTATAATTCTTTTTACTCAATTTCACTGCTGTATTGAAAAATTAAAATAGGAAATAAAACTATTTAAAATAACACTTTGACAAAGGACAATTGATTTTCTAATGTTAGTAATGTGCAATGGATAATGCCAGTATAACTTCTTACATTAACTAAAATGGCAATCGATATTAATTCATCCCTTTTCTATTCCAAAAAAGTTCTCCGGTTTCAAACATCTGTTTCTTTGACCAACAGCTAACAATTCTCCTGAATTATTATCTCACTTCAGCCTCATAAAAAATTGAAATTAGAATTTAATTTTTAATGAATCTCTGTGAGCTTTATATGTCAATTAATTTAGGGAATGTATTTGCAAATAAATATTTACTTATGCACACACCTACATATATATAATAACAATAAAATAGCCATTAAGTAGCCTAAATTGGCCAAAATGTATATCCAAATAACTCCCAAGAGAAAGAAGGAATAAGACAACTGTCAGTAGCAAAGATTTCAGCCCTTGCTCTATTATCAGGATATATATTTCATCATTGAAACAATTTTTTGAGCCACTGGAGCAAAAAGGTCTCTCCAAATTTAATCAGTTTCTCTAAACCTTAGCTTCTCTTGTCCACAACACATCGTCAAACTTCCTTAATTAATCTATTCACCTCATGGGTACTCTTTCAGAGTCTTTCATAATCTCTTGAAATCCTGTTTAAAATTCAACTGCTCATCTATTCTCACCTCTTCTAGCAATATGTTTAACACAGTTCCATTTCAGTTCCTTAATTCTTTCAATGGTGTCAGTAGTAACTGTTTTTCACCCATATATTTCATTTTCAATCTCTTCTTGTTACTCCTTATATGTTTCCCCTTATTTCATTGAGTGGACTAAAAATTTATTTATTGCTCTCCTTTATCATTATGTTATTTCTACCAAAAAAATTCCACCCAAGTTTAATTCTATTTCATCCAATATATTTTATTAAATAATTTAGTTTTTCAAAATGTTGTGTATGTTGTGATGGACGATCCTTTGGATTGACAAAACCATCGGACCACCCTCCCTCTGAATTCCAGCGCTATGCGCTGACATGTATTATTGGATCAGAGTAGTGTAAAAAAAAAGTAAATTGTAAATCAGCTCGGTAACGTTATATCTATTGGTTTTTGACTAGCAACAGAGCCATCAAGCGACATGCGGGGGCAAATCAACGACAACCCTTCTTTTACATCATTATCATTTTTTTCTTTTGATACAATCTATTAAAAATTACTTTAATCTTTTTAGCATTTATCTTTAGTCCTATTTTCTTACATTCATCTAATAACGTTTGCAATATTTCTTGAAGTTCTGAAGCATTATTTTCAAAACAATCATATCCACAAAATATTAATGGCGTCAAGCGTTGTTAGCCGAGAAGTCAGCACAGCTGCCTTGCAAGCAAGCAGTTCTTGCAGACAGTTGTTGTGGGTTTGCTTCCCGGGCGATGCTATGACATATGGGGGGGGAGGGGAATATTGATGGCTTAAATAATCTCCATTTGCTTTTATTCTCTTAGCTTTTTATTTTAACACACAAAATACTTCTTGTAAAATTTCTATAAAAAGTTTTTGAGAAAAAAAATCATCTTGTTGTATATCCTTCCTAATTTTAATATCACCATGTAATTTAACCACTAGAGTTTCACTTTGATAAATATTCTTCAGAATAAGACAATCTTTATCTTGATGATCCAATACTTTAATCACTGTAGAAACATTTTAAAAAAATCAAGTGTTTTTCCATAAAACATAATAGCAACTCCTATTCAGTGGTCCTTTCTATAATTTTTCTCAATATTTGAAGGTGATCCATTGTGCTACAAACACTTTTTAAATTCCTTTACTGACCAAGAAATAAATAACTAGCTGGGATACTTATTAGATAGTTACCTACATTGCTTATAATCTGAAAAAAATTTCCAGTTTCATTCAGCTAAGATTTATATAAAAGTAGAAAATTTCCCCTAAACTAAGGCTTGTGATCTAATAATCTATCAAGCTAATACTCCATTATAAACAAGATTCGGAGTAGAAAGGGTATCATTTATTTATCAAAATGATTTATCTTTACTTAAAAATAAAATCCAATAGCTTATCCTCCGATCATACTATGTAACATCAAGCTATTTTTGAAATAGTTTCTCTCTATTTTAAATAAACCCTCTCTTTTCTTCCAATGTGTAAGCTTGTGGTTAAGACCTGTAGAGGTCCCTACCTTCGCATTTTCAACCGCAATTGCCTTAGTAAATATTACTATTTCAATCAGGTAAAAGTGAAATGATACTTATAAACTATTACAAATATCAACTGAGAATTCGCAAACAATAATCCGATTATACATTAAAACATAGTACTTCACATAATGTGTAAGTTGTTAATCACATAAGAAGGCATATGAATAATGTAACCATTTAATTTCTAAATCAGTAAAATATTTAAACAGCAAAGGGATCTCATGATGTAGAAGTTAATATATCTACTTCTATGATCATGATTTGGAATTCAATTCTGAGTGGAACCTACTAGTTTTTTCACATGGCTAAAAAATTTTAAGTAGACCTAGAATTTTCCTAAAATAGACAGCCTACAGCTGATTCAATTAACTATCACTTAACAGTTGATACATAGGTATGTATCTATCCACTGAGGTGGCCATAGAAATGTCAATGTATTGGCCATATAAAAGGAAAAAAAATCAACTGTAATATGATGAAGCTTTCACTTACTGATTAAAAAAGTATTATACTTCAATATACACTGCCCCCCCCCCATTACCTAGATTGATAGAGATAAGCAAATTATCATATTACTTTACATAATAAAGCAATGAAACATGATATACGGAATAATAAAAAATCTCTAATAGTGCTCTTATTTTTCATTCAAATTATATATACCTTATTACAAATATCTACTTATTTTATGTATTGAACCTCATTTGATGATATATTATATACTTTACGAACAGAATGAATTCTATTTCAAGAAATATGTAACTAAATATCTTAAATCACAAACAAATTCACAATTATTATTATTTATCTAGTATTAACTTCATGTTTATGCAATAACTGTTGTATTTGACACCATTCAAATTATGTTAATTTTTTCTTTAAATTGTGACTGAAAAATTACTGTATATTTATAAAATAATAAATGGTTTATACTTTAAAGATGTATTGGATTATCATGGTATATAAATTTTGAATTAATAAAAGAATTGTGTGCAGTGCCTTATTATATGGTTGCAAAACATGGACAATGAATAATAAAATTAGGATTAGATTGGAAGTCTTTGAGATGTTAACATGAAGAAGAATGAAAAAAAATCAGTTGGATGAATAAAATTAAGAATGGAATTTTGAAAAGAGTAAATGAAAAAACAAGATTGAGGAAATTAGAAAGAAAAACTGGTTTAGACATATATTAAGAAGAACGTATAGCTTAATGAAAGATCTCTTGGAGGGAATAGTCAGTGAAAGCAAGAAAAAAGGATGGAAAATATTGACAATGTTAGATGAGAACAATTATGTGGAATCGAAGAGCTGGGCAATGAAGAAAATGGAGTGGAAAAATGGATGAATTGATGATGTGAATACTCTCTGAACCTGTCCACAGGACAGAATATTACTGATGATGAAGAAAATTGTGTATTTTATAATGACCTTTAGTGTTAAAAATAAGTAAATTATAAAGCTAGCTGATCCCGATATGATCTTTCTACATGGAATCTCATTAACAGATTCAGGACAACTCGTGATCATTTGCACTCTCTATTAGAGTTCTTTATGATACTATTTTAATAATTAAGTTATCAAAATCCATATGCTAAATAAATATTATAATGGTACAGCGGTGTTATATTCTAATTTCAAACTCTAAAATTTGGCCATACAGTGCGTGAAACAAATAAATAGAGGTTGAAAAATAATGGGTTTATGTATATAGAGAATATCATAAATTAAATATAATTAATTTAGCATGCCTACATATTGATGTTAAAATGCAACGGAACACCATCACATTGTATAATAAATGTTTAAATAGTATATAACAACCATGGATACCAAATGAAAGCAAATTAAAGTGTATACTTGTAAGATTAATTTCCTATCAAGCAAATCAACACTATACTGATATAGTAGATTAGATGGAGCTGAATAAATAATAATGATTACAATAATTGAACACTTTATACTTGTTAAATGATTTTACTATCTCAGTATGCCTAAATGAGAATATATTGCTTTGCAAATCTACTTTTTCTAAATTAAATCATGAAACAAGATCAGCCAATACATGGGTTAATGATGACGACAATTTATTATTAGCGATTATGTCATTTGAACACTGTCTATTATTTTGTTTAATAACCCATCACCATCAAATCACTAAACCCATCCTACTGCAACCTTATTCCAACTGTTCTTTTCCATAACACTAGCTTTAGTAAATATAACAATTACTATTTACTGAGCAGAAAACACACTTACTAATATTGTATAGCTCAACTAGTGAACAGAATTGAGAATACAGATAGATAAAAGCTTCAAACTTAATAAAATACATAATTTAATAGAATATAAACAATGAGGATTGCCAATTCCTAAACAAGCTTTGTGATAAATGCTTAGCTTAGAGAAAGCATTTAAAATATCTCTGTCAGGAGCCCCCCCCCCCAATCTCTAACCATGGTTTCATGCTCTGGCACTCCTCAGAGAGGTGCTAGAGTAGGTTCAGACACTAGATCTAAAAATACCAACCCAAAGCCAGCATTTAACTAAAAGTTATCTATTGAGTGGAAAATCTGAAATTTTCAGACACCTACATGTCTTCAAATCCAGCTACCCAACCCAAATAGCTATATGGGACTGAGAGATCTTCAACTATACCATATATTAGAAGTCTTAGCAAT
Source organism: Epiperipatus broadwayi (assembly GCA_028023455.1). NCBI lineage: Eukaryota > Metazoa > Onychophora > Udeonychophora > Euonychophora > Peripatidae > Epiperipatus > Epiperipatus broadwayi. Next base: position 2,342,212 of record JAQFVV010000130.1, read on the forward strand.
ATAACATCGCTTAAGACTTAAGGCAGAGGTTTGGGGGGGGGGGGGGCTCCTGACAGAGATATTTTAAATGCTTTCTCTAAGCTAAGCATTTATCACAAAGCTTGTTGAGGAATTGGCAATCCTCATTGTTTATAACTTACAAGCTTAAGAGAGTAGGGTCATGTGATCTATGACTCTTATTTTGACTATTTTAATAGAATATAGTTTGAACACATACAAATAATCATTTCCCCTAAGAAAATGATTAATATACCTGTTACAACATACCAACAGCCAGAATAGAAATTAAAATACTAATTTTGAAACTAAGAACATTCTTATTTCTTTATTATATGTACAAAATTCTCCCACCAAAAGGCCATCTACACTGCTAATTTTATTTATAGGTAAATAAGTAACGAAATGGAATTATTGATAAGTGCAAATCAAATTTTCTCTTCTCTCTCTTCAGAGTGAAATCCCCTTTGCAAACAAGTATTAATTAATTTAAAAAAAAAAAGATTCAAATATTTATAAAATACTAAATATCAAATAATTACATACATAAATGAAATAAAAGATACTTTTAAATATAATCGACTAAATTATGAAAATGTTATATCCCCTCCCTCCAAAACGTTCTCACCTAGAATTCTAGTATTTGAATTTTAGCTGCAACTTTGTAGATTTATGTATGGCTGTTAATTTACTGCATATTGTCGACACGTTTTTTTTTTTTCAAGGTTCAATTCCTTAAAATTCTTGCTTTCAGGTTACGTCTCTTTTCAACTATTAGAATTCTATATTTAAGTCTGCAGATGGGTATCTTCTATTGGCAGCCTACATCTTAAGAAAGAAAACATATAGACAAACATTAGGCGACAAATCTACGAACATCAGGTAGCTACACCTTGACAGGAATTGGCCCCAACTGGTATTATTGAGTTATTCGGCCATACATTTTAATGTTTACTGCTCCATAGAGAATATTTTCTATACAGCTATAAGGGTACCTTTAGTTTTTGTACAGATTGCCAGGATTTTCTGAAATTTTGCTTGTCACTACATTTATTTACAAATACAGCCTGGATGGATTTTGAAGGCAACTGTTTCCCACTGGATCGCTAACTATATTTAATATTTGAAAATAAGCAATACACACCATCTCATCTCTTGTCCTAAAATCCCTTTTTGTTTGATAGATTATAACTTTATTAATTATTTAAGTACACTTTTGTATATTCAAAAATAAATCCGATTTTCTGAAGCTGTTTATTAGATTAACAAAACTTCAAAACAAGCTAATTATTATTTTAACCCATTCTAAAATTATTTAAGACTTTTCAATCAGATAATTTTTAAATATTACATATTTTCATTTGTCACTGAATAATTTATAAATAAAATCACTTCAAAATCCTTCACGTTGATGAAAATTTTACTAATATTGGAATGTGTTTCCAATGTAAAATATTTTAGAACCATTTTTCTATTTTTAAAAATAATTAGCTATGAATGGCACATCTCTAAATATGACTTTATTGATTTAATCTAATAATCCCACTTTTTTAATCATATAATCGGACATTACTACAATAACTTTCTTCTAAAAACAAACAATGAAGTAATTTACTCCTGAACAGTTTCTCTTTATATTTTTATTAAAAAACAAATTAAATAAACACACGGTTTGATTATTCTATCACTTGTCATGTTTTATTTAATATTTACTAAGGCAATAAACCTAAAGCATGTGCGGTCGAAAATGCAAAGGTAGGGACCTCTACAGGTCTTAACAACAAGCTTATACATTGGAAGCTTGTGGTTAAGACCTGTAGAGGTCCTTACCTTCGCATTTTCAACCGCACATACTTTAGGTTTATTGTTTTAACTGAAACACACAGGCTTATTTATTGTTTTAGTAAATATTACTTACATAATGTGCATTAAATAAATTTATAATTACGTTTTATTTAATAAGCTTTATTTTGCATTTTATAGATTTTTATTAGGAAATGCTCATTTATTAAAAAACTATAAATTTATCAAACTATACTATATATATATATATACACATATAATATAGAACTAACAGTACCATGGATAATATTTAAAAAAAATTGTGTAATACATAGTTCTTTAAGTAAGTGCATGTTCTTAAATTATTATTTTAGATTAGATTCTGAAATGCTTATTTTTTTAAATTTGTAAATAGGAAATATGTAATAATTATAGTTACATTATAAATCTTGATTGTGAAACTGAAACGGAACACTTTAAAAATTTAATAAAATTTTCCTTTTTCTTGTCATTACTATAGTAGTGTATATACTAATACAGTCAATAAAAACTATAATTAATTTTTTTTTTTTAATTTTGTAGGACTATTTGAATGTGGAACACAAAATGGACCAAAAAGAAGTTACAAGTTTTTTTAATAACCAAAGTGGATTCTCTGATACAACAACTCCAGTTGCAAGAGTTGACCCTTTTGGAGATCCAAATAACATAGGAGGTTATGTTACAGCGGGGGTTATTCTTATTATTATGATAGCAGCTATAATTGGAAACACTCTTGTAATAACTGCTGTAGCTTTCACAGAAAAATTACAGACTACCACCAATGCTTTCGTCGTCTCTTTAGCTGTAAGTGATGTTTTATTTGCTAGTTTGACATTGCCACTTTATATGGATACATACATTTATCGCCGTCCAAGATTTAATATATATATATGCCAGTTTAATACTTACTTTGGATCCATTTTGTTAATGAATTCAACATTTTTAATGGGAGCAATTGCATTAAATCGTTATATTAGCATCGTCCATGCCAACAGCGATGGTTTTGTCACGTCGAAAAAATTTGTGATAATAAAAATGCTAATATGTTGGCTTTTACCGGTGTTTTTTTTAGTGATATTTCATTTCAAATACACAGCTGTGGAATATCAAGATTTAGTTGGACGTTGCAATTTTGAACGAACTAAATCAAGAATTGGACTAACATTCCTTCTTGTAGTTGGATTTTTTGGACCTTTTTTTATGAAATTATACTGCTACACAAAGATATATTTTGTTATACGTGCTAGTCGTAATAGACTTTATCTAATGAAAAGTACATTAACTAAAATTGACCACCCAGAAAGTTCTGTTCTGAAAGCTGTATTTGACAACAATCAACAGAAGCGACACAATCGTGAACTCAAAGTTACAAAAATGATGGTAACTGTATATTTTGCATTTTTACTAACTTATTTGCCTTTTACTATGCTTAATATTGTAGATATTACTCTGAGTGCACCCCGTCCTATTTATTTATCACTTGCTACTGTGCTTTGGGCAGGCTGCTGTATAAATCCCATCATTTACGGATTAATGAATAAGCAATTCCGTCATGCTTATAAAAATATAACCGTAGCCAGAATTTGCCAACACCCACCCAGTCAGAGTTCATCTGCACATAATCTGGAACGTACTGATGATACTTCTTCAGTATAGCAACATAATTAAATATTTCAACTTGTTGGGGACCATACTTTCAGAAGTTTTATATATATATAGTTTTAAAGAGATTATTACTCGTCACAATATTTTTAAAACATTTTATACAATAGAGAAACTTTTTATACAATTTTTTTCATCCGTGTATTACAATAAGAAAAGAAATTTAAAAATAATAAAAAAAAAATCTATCACAAACATATCTAGATACATTTTTTTAAAAAAACATTAGCTTCATAGTTACTTGTGGGAAAATATTCCTGACAAAGTACTTATAATAGAACCTCATTTCTTGATTTTTGTAGATTTCTTAAATAAAATAAAAATAGTCATTCAAAAGCTATAAAATTGTTTTTAAAAAAGGAAGAAAATAAAATATAGGATAAAATTATACCTATTTTAAAATTTAAAAAAAAATGTTTTAAATGTAAATGTTGGCGTCTGTTTCTCTACTTAAATCCTATACATAAAAATAAATGTCTTGTCAAGCATTGATGGTCGAGTGGTCAGCACAGCTGCCTTACAAGCAGTTGTCCCGGTTAGCAAGTTCGCTTCCCGGCCGATGCTATGACACATGAAAAAAAAAAAAAAATGAATGTCTTTTCAACTATCCTACAAAAACACTAAAGGAGTCAATCATTATTCACAAATTCAATCTTGAGATTAGGTATTCATTTAATGATTAATAATTGCATACTTGTCAAGCATTGTTGGCCTAGCGGTTAGCATAGATGCCTTCCAAGCAGTTTGCTTCCTGGTCAATGCTTTGACATATATATAAAATAATTGCATACTTAGGGTCCATCTGAAAGAATAATCCCAAGGTTGCTTGTAAAAGAAAAATACTCAAGCTCATATCTGAATCCTAGGTTAAAACAATGGCAACTATGTGTTAGCAAAACCTTTCACATATATATAAGAAATAAATAAAACTTCCATTCCACTCCACAATTACAACATGCATAAAGACGTCATTTATCTTTTTCAGATTTTTTTTTATTGATGTATTTCAAAAAATATGTGATGCACTGGAAAGTGTAAGAATATCTTAAAATGACATTATGTGTGAAAAAAGAGAATTACAGTTGAATTATTCGTCAACGTGCTTATGTTTAATTAAAATATATATATATATATTAATCATTAACTGGATTAGGATTGATAAGATAATCTCTAAGATAATAATAATCATTAATATATTTGTCTAAAGTGGAAGATGTCAAAGTTTAATGCCGAAAGTTAGACATTTGTAAATTGTAATAAAAATATATCTTATGTAGAAAAATTTAGCAACTGAATTAAAAATTATTACGCTAAGTTATCTCCAAATTCAGAAAAGCAAACAGTGAAAACTAGCTTCATATACAAGCTTATTAGAGTAATCATAATCTAAAATTAGTGAAGATATTTTATCATCTTGTATATGTATAATATTTTTATTATTAAAACAATATTTACTATCCTTTGAAATATAAACTGCAATAATATAGAAATCAGATAATATATAACTTCAGTATTAGAGAAGACAATCCTAATCTAGTAATAATATTAAAAATAAATCAATCTTTAAAAATAAACATACATCATTTTTAGTGTTTAATTAAAATAGATTAATTAAATGTAGTAAAGATGTTAAATTATATAAGCCATTATGTTCAAATTAATACAGCAACTGCGGCAATTTTTGATCTGGGATTCATCTATGCCTAAAGATGAATAACAATACCTACAATTTTGTCAACGAAAGAAATCACATATATGTTAAAAAATCATGAAAGCTGTTTGCAGATAGCTGAAAATACTTTTTATAGTCATTATTACTTCAAAATCACAAGTTTTATTTCTAGCCAATCAAAAATAACTATCATGATGACACCTTTTTAAGGAATAAAATTTGAACTGTTATTTTAAATTACTAGTCATATATAATTTTAACAAAAAAACAGTGCAAATATATATTTCCATTTTGATTATATACTAAGGCAATAAACCTCAAGAATGTGCGATTAAAAACCTATTTATATAGAAAATAGGTTGAAGTAAAGAAGGGTTCCCCTCTTTTCTTCCAAAGCGTAAGCTTGTGGTTAAGACCTGTAGAGGTTCCTACCTTCGCATTTTCAAGCGCACATTCTTGAGGTTTATTGCCTTAGTATATATTACTTACGTAATCAATGTGCGTTAAATAAATTTATATTTCCATTTTGAAAAATGTAATTCAGTGCTATAGTAAATGATTTTCTTTGAAATCCTACCTACAAAAACTTATCCAGAATATAAAAAATAACCTATAGTACAAAATTAGGAACTTCAGGATATAATATAATGATCACTGTATTGTAAAAAAAAATTGTTTCAATTTTAATTAAATATCAAACCGAAATCTTGAACATTGTCATTTTAAATGGTACTCCATATTGTACCAAACCTATCATTTGGATAATAAAAGAGATCATCAAAATTAAAACATAAATTATAATAATCCTATGGATATGAAAAGTTAATGCTTAATAATAAAACTAACTTTTGAGACAAGTCAGGAGGAAAAATATAATTCAATTGTAAATTATACTAATGGTCAGACCTAACTTTATTCATGAAAATATTATAGACTACGGTTACCTTTCCAGATCATTAAATCACTCCTAATTAACCGAAGGAAAACTTAGATCCTCTATGAATTATATTAGGTTTAAAACCAGAGTGCCATCTAATAGTGGGAAATCCATAAGAGGATATTCTACACCATCAGCATTATTAAACTATACCACGACTAATTTTTAAAATATAAATTCTTACCTCACTAGTTATTACAAAATTTATTTATTATATTTAAAGGGTAAAAATTTATGAGAAAAGAGACTGGAGGCTAGATTAATAAATAAATATATATTATATAATAAGATATATATATAAAAATATTATAAAGAGTGTGCTAATAGCTCTAAACAAACTTATTTTATTTATTTTTTTACCAATAAATGCAGCAAGAGAATGCATCCAAAATCTCTATCTAGACTTATCCCCATCTCCAAACCACTCTTTATATTACATTTGTAAATACAAGTCATGTGATGTATGACTTGATTTCATTAACATGAAATATTAAGACACTATTACATTAAGTTATAATATAAATAATAAATACATAAATAGTACCATGCTTCAGATGACCACCCTTAAAGGAAAAGTTTTATCAAAGTCTCTGGGTTAAAATCCCTTTTGGTTAAGCTTAATATTTTTCTTCATATGTTTGTTTTTACATTACCGAGTCTATTCCGATATTTAATATACAATTACAATACATCCTTGAAATTTTAAAAATATTAATTTTTTTTCAACTCCTTTAGCTGTTTTATATTTCAAATTATTTGGATCATATTTTTTTACCTCTCTAAAAACACATATTCTGCGAGAGGATTTTCATTTAACAATTATTTGCAAGCATAATTTTTTTTAATATAGATTAAGCACAACTCAGAAATGGCAGTTCGTGTTTGATTACATATCAGACTTTAAATAATTAATCCAAGCTACATTGTATCCAGGGTAAACAGTACACACACAGTGGACTTTGATAATATTTTTATTCATGACTGGATGCTAAATAAAAATAAATGTAAAGTTTTTACAAGCAGCTAATAACTATAAAAAAAAAAAACAGATTCAAGACGCGCGAGGGAAAGTATGCGCTTTTAATAAAAAATTTAATCATATCATATTTTTATTTAAAGGGTCATTCTTGAAAAAGAAAAAAATCATATTTATCACCTTTTTAATCATTTTTTTTTTCAAGTTAATTTTATTACTTACAAGAACAAAAAAATATTTGTTAGAATACGAAATCTTTTTTATAAACTTGACATTTTAACAAAATAAAACTTGAATCTTTTTTTAAAAAAGAAAACAAATCAATTATTCAAATTTTGAATAATTGACCTTTGAATGTTAAATTTAGAGACAATACCCAAATTTAAATTTGTAAACTAAAAAAATTTTTTTTCCTTTTTTAAACTTGTCTACTCTCGCTTTTTTTTTTTTTCCATTTATTTAAATTGTTACCCCAAAAGTAACCAGCATTTAGCCACTCTTGTGGCCAATTATGTATCTTGCTTTTGCAGCTGATACAATATACACATCATAATTATTCATCATAGCTTCCATTTGTAAATGAGTATAACCATCTTATGATCAGAACTGATAAAAAAGAATAGGTTTAGTTTTATAATTATCATTATTTCGTTAGATCCCCTCGAAAATTTACACATATTCTAAAGATCCCCTTGTAATATTTTTAATCGTTATAGACTTATAAATAACTAAGTTTCTTTACGCAGCTTTAAAAATTGAATTACTTAATATTTATGACAGAAAAATGTTTTAATTCTAAATTACACAAATTTAAAAATGTGGAATTGATTAAAAATTTCAAGAGCTAAAAAATATTCCCACAAATAACACCACCACCAAGTTGTATTCTTGTTCTCTCTAGCATAATTCACTGGCAGTCCACATTCCAATTTTTCTATTAATTAAATAAAGTTTTGAATTATACGACCCACTTCTATATCTTGCAAATTAGGAAGCTGCAATAACTCATAAAAATCAAACAGTGATATTTCTTGAATTTTTGGGAGGTTTTAAATATAGTCACATTTGTTCCAGAGCATATGCCTACAGTTAACATTTCAAATCACAAGTAAAGATTGACGAAACATTACAAAAATAGAATATAGATTATAGAAATCCATATTTTTTAGCATGCAACTAATATCAACAATCTTCCTTTCAATAGATATCTAAATGATTAATAATTTTCATCATGTTAACAATTATATTTCATTTAGCATATTTGCAGTAAGGAAGATTATCATCCATAAGGATTCATTAAAGTGTATGATACAATCTAAAAATGAAGAAGACGGCAGACAATGACAACCTACTACTAATGAAAAATAATTATATGCTACTGTGCTCATACTGCTTAGTTATTCTAACTGCCTTCAGGCATCTTCCTCCTATGTCCAGGACTTGGAATCTAATCCTGGTTGGTTTAGGATTTTTCTTTCATGTAGGTGACCCTATAGGCAACACAATTAGCTATACAATACTAATCAGCAAATGGGTATCTAATAAAATAACAATAGAAAATGTTCCAATCTTCATCACCTAGCAACAAAATAGTAAGATCAGTCAGTAATGCCTTCATTTTTACTGCTCCTTTATGCAGTCTTGATAAAGTCTTTGCCCTGCATTGGACTGTTTAGAAACTGTTTAAAAAATTGTGACTTTTTCTCTCTGTTTCCTGCAGCGCCCTCTCTGAATCGACATGTGATACACAGCAACATACTTGTAACTATCTATCGCAAAAATTTTAAGATGTTGGCATGCTTAATCATTTTATTATGACATGAAATGTGACAATATGAGTCACACTTTCATGGGTCATCTTCAATGCTCTTCCTGCTATCACGAAATCTTGCAAACCGCCCGAAACATTCTCGCAACTCATTTTGCGGTGAATAGCTAAACTATGCTATTACATAATACAGCCATTGATTTAGGGATGCTGCTGAAAGCAATTTGGAGAAAAAAAAAATACTTTTCATTGCGTCACACTGCATATATTCACAGACATTAATGAGCATTGAAAGTAGATATATATGCCTAATATTAATGGAAACTGCATAATAATCTACCCTACAAATTGATATTTACAAATTTCAAACAGAAATATACTCTATTTGTAAAAAATAACTTTTTAGAATTTAAATTAAAATCACTTTTATTTTCCTAACCATTAATTGAAATATCAAAAAATAAAAATTTTTTTGTCCCAAATTGAATTTAAATTATTGTGAAAAAAAATGTCCGCATATGAAAATAATTAAGAGAATATTTAAATTTCTGGGGTATTTATTAAAACAATAAAATGTGAAAATCCCTACTTTTGAAGAGAATGCTGAACTCCTATGCTTTAACAAATGACACCCATAAATCATTAATACAATGGTGGGGGGGGGACTAACACTTGAAACAGATGATTATTGGTCTCCTACTGATAAAAGTTCAAAAGCATAAATTGTCCTGCTGTTGTCTACTCTGTTACAATCATTACTTTTTGTCGCATAAATTAACGGAAGCAGTTTTATTGTGAGACTTTCCGTCATTATTAACAAACTTCTTCAATTATTCAAAATCATACTGCTATTGGATTTTCCTAATAATAATTTTCTAATTTTGATATCTCTTGATTAGGTGATCTATTATTTTAGTGACTTAGTTATAAGATAATACTATAAAATTCCATGAATGCTGATAATTTTTGAATTGGAATAGAATCTTGAACTTAATTTTTATGTAGATCCATTAAATTATGTCATCTCTGTAAAACAAAAATCATCCCAAAACAACATTGATAGCAGATTTGCACAGGATCACCATTAATTCATTTAGGTATTAAAAAACTGTGTGTAATTTTTAATCTATTGTCCATGATTGTCAAATATTCTCAGCAAAACATCAACAAATAAGGTCCAATGAATTTTTAATTGGTTTACAAACCATCAATATGGAGATTAATTTAGCATTTCAAAGTCTCAAAAAAAAAACCCCCTTAGTAAAGAAATTTATTAACTCTCTATTAAGGATTAATATAGATAATCACCTAACTTTGCTTTTGATTCTGTTAATTCACTGATCTTGAGATATAAACAATAGACCAGATCACTTCTTTATACACCAACTGCAATTTTGAACTTTTGATAAATCCATTGGCAACAAAATTATTCCAAACCGAAAAGAAAGTTTATAATTTTCATTCATATTTTATTATATCATATTGATGGCCAAATCTTCCATGATGGATCTCTCAAGAATAATGATGATTTGATGAAAGATACTGTTAATGATCTTCATTCTCAGGCAAAATTATTCAAAAAAGGTAGAGTAAAACATGTGGACACGTATCTCCTGAATTTTATAAATCTTCTTTAAGTTTTTGAAGAAACTTGATTCAGAAATAGCAAGGTATTTATCCTAACAAACAGTTGACCGAATCTTCATCAGCTCAAACTTATCCCTTTTAATGAAATCCATGTTAAAAGATAAAAATATTCCATGCTTACAGATTGTGTTAAGATCTTTAGATATAGTATATAAAGCTTTCAGCAATGGGATAATGAAAGTTTTAAGCATACTAGTTATATTGATTTTGGAATAAAGTAAACATCATTTATATAATAAACAGAAATATTCTGAAAATATGTCTTATTAACTATAGGTTTTCTCACTCAAAACTCATTTGTTTAAATTACCATTATTGGGATCCTTAAATTTTTTTCTTAGCTCTATTTTATGAGTTATCATAATTAACAAATGAAATTTTACTACTTCCCAATGTATGTATTAAAATCTTATTTGTAGGGCAAAGATTATAATCTTAAAACAATTTACTAATAGAAAAGAATTGTAGAATTCAGTTTAGTTTCTGCAATATTATTATTCATTTTGGTAAATTGATACGAACATACTTTGAATTTTATTACACTGCGACTCAAAAATATTGTCAAATTTTCCATTATGAGCATATCATTGAGCAATGAATCAATTTCTACATATTTAAAATAAAAAAAAAGGTTCTATTATTTATCTTCATTTCTGGCAAACATTTCTGATTTTAAGTGTCAATGGAAAATTAATCCATAAATAATAGAAAACTTTATTTTGAATTCCTTTCATGGCAATATGAAATTAGGAAGCATCAAGTATTTTATTCATATAAATTTAATTATAATAAAAAATAAAACTTTCTGATTTACTCCCTAAATGTGGATTTTTTTCAGATTTTTATTCTATCTTCAAAAAATTAAACTTTATTTAGTTGTGAGATTATTAATATTAAAATATATCTATTATTATTTGAATAAAAGTGGCATTTTTTAGATTGCAAATGAGTACAGGATCAGTTTTGTACAGTTTCCTGAAGAAAAAAAAGGGAGACGGGACAGCAGATTGCATTTACACAGTGTGTATCAGTGAAAAAGCAACTGGTTCTCTACACCATATTTGAATCAACACATGTATTACGTAATGATATATTTTAGCTATTCACCTCATAAGTTTTAAGAAGCTTCATTGGATCCATGAGTTATCACATAAAACATCACTACCCACAATGGCACAGTATGCTAAAATTAAATTGTTTTAAATTAGCCACAATTGCTACTAAAACATTTGAAATGATTCTGCGTACGGCAATGAAGCTATGATCGCAACAACATTTTCAAGGAAAGTACAAGATTTGATGATAGCAAGGACTGAGACAATCCATGAAAGTATGAAATACACTGTCACATTTCATGTCATAACTCATGATCCAGACATCCTTAAAATTTTTTGTGAAGAATAGCTAAAGTACATCACTGTATAACATATGCATTGATTCACAGATGATGTAATACACAGCTTGAATAGAAAACCAGTCACCTTTTCGCTAGGATATATTGTGTATGTTAAGTTTCTTTGTCAGAAAAAAGGTAGAATAATTGAGGTATCATGTCAATTATCGGAGAATAGTTTGCCATTACTATCCACTTTCTTAATATAATTTATTTTAAGATTTCAATTTTTGAGATATATCATTGATACATATTTAGATGACTATACCAAGGCATGGTTAATATCAGATTCAAACAATAGTGCTGCCAATATAATATTCATCAAATAATTTTATTCCTTGAGAGTTCATAAGAATTTTTGGTGCTTCCAATGTATCATATTTTTGATCAGGAATGATAGAGAAGTTAAACTATAATGTTGTCTTTTCTTGAATAATTTCTGACACTTTCTTAGAAGACAATTTTATATTAGAAAAACCATAAAAAATGAAGATATGGAAGAACAGACTCTTACAGATAAAATAAACTATATATCATTACTACATAGGAATTTTAATTTCAATTCATTACATGTAAAGAAGTCACTGACAAATGGAAATTTATAAAATAAAATAATAATATATGTATATCCACAAATAACATGCTAAAAATTACATATGCATATATGTTCAATTATACAAACAAAATTGTTTAAACATTGTAATATAGGTTATAAATTTTTAGCAAATAAATGATGATAAATGCTATAATTTTCTTCCCCATAAAGCTAATTTAAATTCCCTGTTTAAATGGATTGATTTAGAATTTTGTATAATAAATTTAAAAAGAAATTATTTCACACTCAGCTGCTTACTATATATATACAATTTTAATGCACAAATCAGCGCATAACAGCAGAGCTTCTTCAAATTAAATCACAATTTATTATAAACTTAATATAAATTATAATACATAATAAATAATGCCCGAGCGATTTCAAGAGAACTTAGCTCTCATAATCATTGGTAACAAAGAGTAAGCGTAACAAGGTTGCTATGTGTAAATATATGCAGATATATGTAAATTAATTGAACTATATGCGTAAATCTAATTAACCCATTTCTTAGAAATTTTATAACACGTAAGCTCTGCTGTTAGGCGCTGATTTGTGCATTAAAATTGTATATATATAATAAATTTAATATCTTTTTCACTTTGCAGCAACTGAAAATTTTGCCGCCTTAAATCTCTCATTGATAAAACATTTTCATAACATAAAAAAATTATTGTTATTATAATGAATTCAAATTTTATTAATATCACCAAAACTAATATTTCAAACGGACCTATATTTGTATATCCTGCAAACTATTTGTAAAATGATTCAAAATACAACAAAACTCTCTATATAGTAGTGCCATCTTGTGCTAACAAGAGCAATCAATAGATGCCAGAAGGCTTGTGCATAAAATCCCTATCTAGTGCCTACTCATGCAATATCCACAGACTAGTTTCTGGCTTGTGGCCTTCATCAGTGAGGAGCCTTGGATCTGAGAGCACTGCACCTAGATCTTAGGATCTAATGCAACCCTCCAGCACCCACCTTTTAACTCTATTTAACTACAAAACTATGAGAATGAAATTGAAAACACTATTAATATTTTCAATCCAAGCTCAATAGCTTATATAGTCATATGGGTCTGAACTCAATTCAGTACCCAGACACCAAAATGTATGGGTACTGAATTGAGTTCAGACCCATATGACTATATAAGCTATTGAGCTTGGATTGAAAATATTAATAGTGTTTTCAAATTTCATTCTCATAGTTTTGTAGTTAAATAGAGTTAAAAGGTGGGTGCTGGAGGGTTGCATTAGATCCTAAGATCTAGGTGCAGTGCTCTCAGATCCAAGGCTCCTCACTGATGAAGGCCACAAGCCAGAAACTAGTCTGGTGATATTGGATGAGTAGGCACTAGATAGGGATTTTATGCACAAGCCTTCTGGCATCCATTGATTGCTCTTGTTAGCACAAGATGGCACTACTATATGGAGAGTTTTGCTGTATTTTGAATTGTTTATAACAATTATTGTGCTAATATGAGATAGTGATCATGTGATATTTGTAAAATGTTTATTAAATTTATTAAGTTTGGTTGGGTAATAATAGAAATATTTGTTAAGAACAATTTAGCAAACAAATCTTTAAAAAGGTCAAATAATTTAGAAACTTATTCAAATCTCCCTCCAGGTATTTATTACTAATAACAATGATAACATGATTTTACTGTAAATTATATCAAATAATAATAATACCAAATATTGATTATAAAAAATTATTTCTAATTGTAATAATAGTGACATGTGATAAAGTTCACAATATCTTTATCTCTCCTTAATCAATAACGTATAAAAAAATCACTTGGAAGACCTGAGAATGGTTTCTAAAAAATTTCTGGCTAAGTGCAACTCTCTGGAACTGATTTGCATGGAGATAAATAAATGGGTGCTAATTTAGTATGCAATCGAAGGCATTTTGAATTTCAAAAGGGATAAAAAATTTTTTTCAGATTTAAGCAAAATGCTAAAGAATAAAGAAAAAAACTTTACTCCCATTCATATTGACTTAAAACTAGATTGCATTCAATTTGCAGTTTTCAAACTAAAAGTATCATAGATTTAAGTGTATCACCGAATCAACCAGAACACATCACCATATATATTCATTAATAATTTGATTAGATTCTATTTATACTTTACAAAGCAAAAATAATCTTCTTTAATGAGTTTATGTTTTAAACTTTTTTTAAAAAAAGTTTTATTTATTTATCATGCAACTTAGTTTTATTTGTTGGATAGATGAACTTATTCCAAAACAAGTGCTTTCCACTCTAATGACACCTACAGGAAAATTTAGTAATCAGTGATTACTAGATGATAAAAAAATTACATTATTTACAGTTTTGAATCTCAAATTTCACTGATAAAAGCAGAAGCCAGAAAAGAAATCTGGGTTCTTGTTTATAGCTGATCATTAAGGTAAAAAAATGTTATTATATAAAATCATATATATATGAACTTATATAATAATATATATATGAGGTATAACAATTTAATTCCAGGAATGCACCTTCATAAAATAAACACGTGCAAGTGTACACTAAATCTTTACCCTTTCAGCATAATTTTTAATTTTGAAAATAACCAAAAATGACAGGGAACTAAGTTAGATGAATAGATAGGATGGTCTAGTTGCGTAATTGATTTTTTGGCCAAAAAGTCTCTCGCAATGAGTGCACTATGATCTATTTTTACCTCAAAGTGTACACATACATACTTATTATCTTCTCAATAGCTAACATGTAGCTCCATCAGCTTAAAATTGACACGTGTTAGCTTAAGGATGTTTAAACCCGAATGAATTTGATACAATTATGTCACGGGTGACATCACACATTTATGTTGGGAATTAAAGTGTCACATCTCTTATATAAAATAAAACAATAAGTTTCTTCTTCAAAAAGGTGTTATAATCATAAATTAATCACTGACCAGTCACTTGTTTATTTTTTTAAGCGTCAAAACAGAAACATTTATTTTAAAAATCAGGCATCATTTTATTGGTGACAAATTTTATTTTGTATTAAGTAAAACACAATTTGGAAAATATGTGTACAATTTATATTCACTGAAATAATAAAATTTATGGGTTTTTTTAAGTTGTATTTTTATTTATTTTTTACTAAATAAATTTGCCTTTAATGTATTCTGGTATAAAATTTTTATTTGAATGATAGAAATTGTCTCTTTTTATTATACACATAATTTAAAATTACCTAATAATAAAATTTAATAGCATTTTCGTTTTTCAATATCTTTTGAGAATGAGTTGTTAGAAAATGATAATAAACCACCAGCAAATTCAAATACTTTTAACAATCACAGCAATCAATTTTCACTTTAGCATATCTGGTCATAAGTTACAACGTGAAATGTGATTTGCTATCTTTGCGAATCTTCTTCAATACTCCTTCTCTGCCATCACGAAATCTTGCAAATCACATGAAATCTTTCTTATAACTCATGGCTTCACTGCCATACAGTTTGAATCACACCAACCATTTCGGTAGCAGCTTTGCTTATATAAAACAATATTGATCCATCCTGAGATAAAGTGTGAAATGCAAGGTTATGTCACTCATGATCCAGACATGCTATATCTTAAAATTTTGGTGATGAATAACTAAACCATATTGTTATAGTAACACATGCCTTGATTCAGAAATGGGGTTGCTTGAAGAGAGAACAGTCATCTTTTCACTGGAAATAATTATAATTATACGGCCAGTTTCTCAGAAAGTTATGTGATAATTACTCAAGTGGCAAATGGAGAACAACAGCTCCATTGATACTCTTTTTTTTTTGGAATTTCTTCAACTGGGAATTAATCTAAAAGTTGTAACCATCTCTACCAAAGCATTAAACCATATAAAGCATTACATAAATATATATAATGACCTAGTGAAAAAATAGTTGGGCTTTATCTCCAGGCTACCTACATTGCTGTCTATCAATTAACTCCTATGTTAAATAGTGAGTTTATCTATTCATGACAAAAATAATAAGCCATTTGCATGTCTGGATTATGAATTATGACAGCTTAGTTTGGGTTTTAACCGATGATGGAACAACACTTTATTGTTAAATTTTGTTTTAAATTGAAAAAAAACTATTACAGAAATAAAATTTATCCACTACTTTTAACACTTTTTAGCAAAAACCTTTTTATTGACCTATATTCATGCACAATCTTATGTTTCGACTGTTCTGCAAACTTCTTCAGAGCATAATGAACAACATAAAATAAAATACATAACTATGTAAATAATACCTTAAAAAATATAAACAATAAAATTAATAAGATAATAATAAAAACATAAAATATAACAAAACATAACAAAACTGAAATAAATATAATCAAACCCAAATAAAATAATCCAGTTAATATAAAATATACAATATAAATATAAATTATACATGTGTATTCTTGACTGTATACATACATATTCATGAACAATTATTAATTTAAATATATTATTCTTTTTTTTTTTTAATATACATATATAATTTATATTTATTTTATAATGTATATTTTATTTTATATTAACTGGATTATTTTATTTGGATTTGATTATATTTATTTCAGTTTTATTGTTTTGTTATATTTTATGTTTTTACTATTATTTTATTAATTTTACTGTTTACATTTTTTATAGTATTATTTATATAGTTATGTATTTTATTTTATGTTGTTCATTATATCATAGATCTGAAGAAGACTGCAGGACAGTCGAAACTTAAGATAGTGCATGAATATAGGTCAATGAAAGGTTTTTGCTAAAAAGTGTTCAAAGTTGTGGATAAATTGTATTTATATAAAATATTACAGCAAAATAAAGAAAGTGGTGAATTTGGTACTATGGAAATGTTTGAAATGATTCAAACTGCGCATGGCAATGAAGCCATAAGTTGCATTTACATTTTCAAGCGGTTTTCAAGACTTTATAACGGCAAGAGCATTAATTAATTCTCTATAAAAAATAGGTGGAAAGAAATTTGCACTGCAAATATTATTTTAAATGCTGATTTTTTTTTATTACATATACTAAACACATTAACAAAGTAGTGAAGATCTCTCATTGGAAATTGCCTGTAATTGAGAAATAAACAGTTTTAAATTATAAGTACTTTATACAATTGTTCGTAGAATCAACAATAATTTAAAATCATTAATAATTATGTTGATGTGTTAAAAAATAAAATAAAAAGATTAATGTCAATGATAAAGATAAAATTGTTATTTTGCTCAAAGTATTATATGATTTAACTCAGCAGAAAGTGTATAATTCTTGAAATATTGAGAGTGAACAAAGAAAAGAGCAATGAAATGGATCAAGTCTATCATAAATATGCACCGAGGAACCTGATAAACCAAATGACCATTCTGAAAAAATCCCATTCACACAATCACTAGAAGTGGATGTCATTACAATAATTAAATTTGCCATAAAATTACCTTAACAAATGTATGAAGATATGAATTTTAAATATAAAAAAACCAAGACTAACGCTGAGTTTTATTGCTATAATAAATTCTACAATAATTAAAATTAATTTTAACTAACATATTAATAACTATATTTAAATAATACTACTATACTAAAAAGTACAAGTTTTCCCTTAAATTCCAATAAAAAAATAAGAATTATAATTAATTTACTTTAATATTAATGATTTTTCTTTCACCATCTCTATGCCATCGACTGTGAATTTTAGTAACTAAGAGATTCCAGGTCAATTAATCAATCAATCAATAATATTCTGTCCAATAGACAGGTCCAGAGAGTAGTCACAACATCAATTCTTCCATTCCATTCTCTTCCTTGTCCATTTCTTCAATTCCACATAAGTATTCCCATCTCTTATACCATCCAATAATGTCAATCTCTTCCATCCTTTCTTTTTATTTCCACTCACCTTTCCCTCCAAAACATCTTTCATTAAACTATAATGTCTTCTTAATATATGTCCAATCCAGTGCTTTCAGATATTCCATATATTCCAGATAGCAGTGCTTAATAAATCTCTATATTGTGCTTTCAAGCTGCACCTGAACCTTTAGATTCTAACGCACCTTCCTTCTAGCAGTCATCATTTGCCTCTCTGTTATACTTTCAAACTATCAGCCAAAACTGAAAAACATAAATGTTTTCAATCCCAGGTAATTTGACTATACCGTCATATAGATAGGAAACAAGTTCAGTTTTTATATACTATGATGTGCTGTGGCCAGGATTGGGTATTAATATTAATCAATCACATCATAATAGCAATAACATATATATAACCATTAGAAATCAATCAACATTTAGATAATCCGAATATAATCTCAAACTGTTGTCAAGGCAACCTTTTAACAATAAAAGTGGACTCCCATCTTTATGGTCCCATATATTTATATAGACACTAAAGATTGCAACTTTTTTTTTTTTTATTAAAAGTAAAGATTGCAACTTGATTCCAGAAATTGAAATTATTGAGAGAAAGAAATATAACCTGTTCTAAATGCAGTCTAAAAAATAGTTAATTAAATTTCTAATTGTACCCAAAATATTACTTACATAAGTGTAATAATGCTCAAGACTAAATGGGTTTATAAGTAATCATTAGAAATCAGTCAACATTTAGACAATCCCAACACAGATAACAGTCAACAATCTCAAATTGTTGTGAAGGTAACCTCCTTTTAACACTAAAGGTGGAATCACATCTTCATTTATGGTCCCACATATTTATATAGACACTAAAGATTGCAACTTGACCACAGAGATTGAAATTATTGATACAAAGAAATTTAAATAAACGTCCTTAAAAAAGTAAATATAACCTGTTCTGAATGCAGACTAATAGTCTATTATAACATTACAAAATGCAATTATAATTTTCAAATTACACCCAAAGTGTAATAATGCTCAAGGCCAAATGGGTTTATAAGTAACCATTAGAAACCAATCAGCATTTAGACAATCCCAATATAGATAATAATCAACAATCTCAAACTGTTGTCATAAAACAAATATAAACTTTAATCTTGAACTTCTTTTTTCTTTAAAAATAGTCAGTATAAACAATATTCATCAAAATATAAAATTATAAAATTACAAACCAATTTTTCTTTAAAAAACTTGTTTTTTAATTATTATGACTATATGAATTTTTATTTCAAAAGACTATAAATAGTCGAAACGTTGCTTTTGAAATAAAAATTCATATAGTCATAATAATTAAAAAACAAGTTTTTTAAAGAAAAATTGGTTTGTAATTTTATAATTTTATATTTTGATGAAAACAAATATAATGAAATCTAATCCTAATAATTTATATTAATATTTCTAATAACTCAATTGTAAAGTAAATAATTTTTCAATCATTATTAATGCAATATCTCAGACTCTGATCAATGAATGTCTAAATATAAAAAGAATAAAGCTTATTCTAATTTATGGTATATAGCAGTAACGAAACGTGACTTTTTAAGGAAAGGAAGCATACTTTTTTTTATATATAATACTTTTATTTCACTTGCCACAACAATTTTTACGTAGTAGCGCTAAATATATATATATATATTATACACATCTAGAAAAATCTGAAACTCTCTTATCTGTAAATCAGAGAATACATTATCAATATATTTTTATCTTCCAAATCCTTTTAACATTCTTAAAAGTATTAACTGTAAATTAGATCTTAGCATTGTTTGAACTTCTTATAATCAGTGAGAATGCATTAGTCAAATTCATTCTTTGCCATATATAAAAACAATTCAACTGTTGGCAAAAAAAAATTGAAAGTCAACAGTAATTTCATACAAAAATTAATGAATTTGAATTGTTCATTCTAATCTGACTGTGATTAGTTTAAATATAGATAATACATTATCAATATATTTTTATCTTCAAAATGCTTTTAACATTTTTAAAAGTTTCAACTGTAAATTAAATCTTAGCATTGTTTGAACTTCTTATAATCAACTAAGAATGCATTAGTCATATTAATTCTTTGCCGTATATAAAAACAATTCAACCGCTGGTAAAAAAATTGAAAGTGAATTTTTTAAATTGAATTTTGATTAAAGCCTTTGAAAGTTTTAAGTGAATTTTTCTATGGCAGCACTCATTCTGTTCACTACAGAGACGACGCTTCATCCCTGGTATAAATATAGAGCTTAGCTATTATATGTAACAGTCAGAATCGTCTATCTCGCTAACACACTGCAGAATTCAAACCCCAGACACGAAACTGAACATTCTAGGAGGGGTTGCCTTCGAGATATACTAAGTTCGAATCTAAAGTCCAAATTTCACAGCGCCATCTACATGATAACGCATCTGATGCCACTACTAGTATAACCTTTGACCGGTGCCTGGTGGTCAGGGAGAAACAAAAGACTCTATACTAAAAGAAGTTTGAGTGGCTAATTAACGTCTATGGATTTACAAAAGAAATGCAGAAAATATATATATAAACAAGAGACAGTGATAGGAATCAATAAAATAAGAGATAAAATTTAGTTTTAAATAATTTCACAAAATTTATTTAAATAAAATATATACATAACGCCACTGTTTGCTTATATGAGACAGAGATGCGTATTAAATAATTGTGGGCATTATATTTCAATAAATGACAAAATGGTTTTAAAACAAAGTGATATATTCTATTCCTCGGGCTAATAGCATTACGATAATGTGCTTGACGAGATAGGAACATGTGCGAGGTGCTTTGAGCAATTATACAAGTTTAAAAAAATATTTGAAAATTAAGTGTTCTAAAATATTTATTGATTTCGAGAATAAAACGGACTAAAGCTTACTAAGCAACAAAGTGTGAATGTGATCAAAGCATTTATTTGATAATAATATTAATAGATTTGCATTGGGAGGACAGTATTGCTGATAATGAATTTATTAAAGTTGGAGGGTGTGACACGTTTAAGTCACGGATGCTTTGTAAAATAAATATAAAATAAAACAATGTTGAAGATCCGAAATAATTACGGAGGGCATCTCGCCGCTGACCCGTAGGAAAGTATTTTGATGAACAGCCGAAACTTAGCGACTGGGTGATGATTGCGTTTAATTCCCAGGGGTGTCACTTGTGAACACCCTCTACCTGGAAACTGCAATAGCGAAAAGAGTCCTTGGAAAATTAAAACAAAGCGGTCTCAACAACCAATTCATTTACCAGCAATACGAGATTAGTGTATATAAAACATACTGAATGGGTTTTACTTGGATTAAGAGAAATGCCCAATCAAATTCCCAGAAATTCATTTAAAAGGGTCCGCACATTCTCGACGTCAATGATGAACTTTGTAATTAAAGTAGAACATGGTAATTAAAATAGGAAAATGCATGCTTGCGGGTTTGAAAAGTAAGTATAGATTTATATACGCAATCATGCATTAGGGGACACATTTAATCATTGACCTCGCACATACTCTCATATTAGATTAAAATCAATAACATGTAGATTTTAAACTATGTGATTATATTATATATTAAAGAAAGGAAACGCCCTCGAACGAGTGATTTGCAAGATAATAAAATTGGAAAATTATTTAGAAATTAAAATATGCCTTCATAGCGGCGTCTTATTTTCAACAAAGGGAATAATTCACTGGGTCAAAGACGATTCTGACACATTATCATAATAAAATAACTGAAAGCTTAATCAATAGAAAATATTAACCCAAGGATAGAGAGCAAAATGTTGAGTATATTTAAACACGTTAAAGAAATACATAATGAAGTTATGTGAAATATCAGAAAACAATTTAAAATAGCTATAGCATGTCAGTTATCACAAGAGCTCTTGGGTTAATTTAGGGTTACCTCTGGAGAAGTATTTAGGTAGATTGATGGTCGGCAGGTTTTTATATAATTTAACAGCAAAATCTGGAAATGTTCATATTTTTGGCAGCAGCAGTTCCAGGGTTCTCTGTGTGATAACTTCCGATGGTCTACGGCAGCAGATGACCATTCCGGAGAGAAATAGCCTTCTCGCGCTCTACTCTGTCATGTCAAGATTTACAAATTACTAGAATAGAACTCAGAATGATTTCTCTTAGAAACATTAGAAGAAAAAAAAACTGGAGAACAAAAGAAAACCATTCTTTTTATAGTAGACGTTAACAATAGAACTGCCCTGGAGCATTACAAAAATATATCGGACTTATCAGCTGTAATTAAATCTATCCCAATGTCTAAAGGAATTCAACATTAATTAATTTCTTTTGTTAATTTCCCTGTCGACATTCGGATTACAAACTAGATTTAATTAAAAATTACTTTTATTAATTAAAGAAAACCTTAAGTGGACATCTGCTGTTTTTAGATAAAACTTATATAATATTAGCTAATTAAACTATTGTCCCTCATTTATTTTAAAGAAATATTTGGAATAACTTTTATTAAATTAAAGAAAATGATTTTACTTTTTAAATTGCAATATTTGAATCTATTTACTAAACGAATATTTACTAAATGAATTTTATTTTAAATCAAAATATATTACGACAGTAATATATTTGTAAATAGATTCAAACAAAATAACTTTACCAATTTATAATTTTGATATGTTAAAAATGCATATCATAGTGTGTGCGCAATTACAACTTATATAACCTACTTTTTAATAAATCAAAATTATGTGAACATATACATAATCTATAATCTTTTATTTATTTGGGAATGACTTATATATATAATACGAGCATTGTACTCGTGGTTTAAAATTAGGCGGGATTTTCGGTATATAAGCGTATTGCAGACACACTACGATAGATTGGGGTTCAAACTAAGGTATGAGGTAGGAAATAGGAAAGGTGAAACGAAGATCTGCAAAGCAGACCTTACTGTTTCATATATAACATCTTATATCATAGTTTAAAAATAAACTAAATAAAGGGTGAAAATGTTTTATTGCAATCATTCATAATATATACATAATAAAATTTAAAAACCCATAATAAATAATTATTGCATGAATTTTATCGAATGAAATCTTTTATATGAAGAAGGAAAAAAATCTTTCTATTTGTTTAGCACATGGACTGTCAAGTAAACTCTTCCCAGAGAATAGTCTGAGTTTAATTATTTTATTATATATAAGCTTTTTTTAGATATAGGGAAAAAAAGGTGACTCATTTCAATATTTTACATGTATAATGTTTTTCCATGAAAACCCAGTAAAAAGGATAAATCACTAATCCCCATTATATAAATTATATTCAGTAATTATGTACCTAGTACTGTATTATTTATTTCATATAATACTAAATTGTCCATGCACTTTACTACTGTTACACAATGCTTTATTTAACATCCTTTTTTATAATTTACAGTTTCTATTGCTCTAGCAATCTTCTTCAACAAAAATGACCTTGGAAACAAAACTCTAAAATAATTGCAATACGAAGCAAATTTATTTATAAATGAATAAATAAATTATTTTATTACAATATATATAATTATAAAATTATCAAAATTGACTAAAAAGTAAATAAAAATCCTATTTATTTATCTATATTTCACACATCTTTTTTTGATTACATAATAAATATAAAAAAAAACTGAAACATTCAATGTTAAAATAAGTCTCTCTTTATTTTATTTCAGTGAATTAAAACATTTAGCCTTTTGGTGCCAAAGTGCTTTTATTATTATTTAATATGCAAATTATTCATATTTATATATTCATATGAATTTAGCATTCAACAGTAAATTAATAATCTAGTAATCTGTTATCTCTTAGTTTATCTGAAAATGTAAACTATAAGATGTTTTGTAATTAGGAGGCAAAATATTAAAATATGCTACAAATATTTTCTTAAAATAGTGTTATTTGAATTAGTTTATTTACCATTAATAAACTCAATGAAATCTTTTATGTATAAAATATATATGCCCATTTGTATAGTTTTGGAAAGGCTTTTTAGGATATTATAATAAACTATTGATCGAAAGTAAATGCGCATTTATCACCAGTGTTAAGTAATAAAGAACTTTTGCATTTTTAAATATTTATTATTAGTTGTTTATTAGTCCTGCTAACAAAAAATGCAGTTCGTGAATTAATATGATCATTTTCCCCAAATGTTTTGGTTTTTTATTCTAGAAATATCTTTAGATATTTTAGTTCAATTGCGTCACATTTTAAGCTTCGCATCTTAAAGATTCATAGATAGAAGAAAAAACAAAATTCACATAATTATATAATTTAATAAAACACGTTGGCTAAATTTACTTTATCCTAATATATATAATGTCTTCCACATGGTTGTGAGATGATTTTCAGAGTTGTGAGAATAACATTCAAAGGTTTAAAAAAAAAAACTAAATAATGTATTAATAATAGGCAATATACAAATGTTAAAATAAAGTATTAATTATCATATTTAAAATTAGATTAAATATATAATAGCGTTTGAAATAAATAAAAAATAAATAAATTTAAGTGAAACCAGTAAATTATGTTAAGCTCTCTCTTGTCAATGAATGTATGAATGTATTGCAAAACAACTGTTGAAAAGAAAAAAAAAATAGATTGTAACTAGTTAAAGTTAAAAAAAAAAACCAAAGATTAAGGCAGTTTTGATTAGAGATTCGAAAACAAGTGTTTTGCAAGTTCAATCAATTAAATAATGAATGTTTTTCAAACCCTTGGAATTAAAAAAAAAATCCAGTCATAAAGATATCAAAAATAAAATATTAAAGGTATGAAAAACAAGATTAACAAGGCCTGTAAAAACCAAGATCAGATAAAAACAATAAAGAAACTTATATAAAATCAATTTTTCTTAATTTGAATTTTCACTTTACTCAAGCTATTATAACAGACCTTTATTATGCTGAGTAGAAGGAAAAACTGCTATCTGCCAGGAAGCTACCTTGGATTGGGAATCTTGACACATTTTCAAAACAAATCTCTAGTTAAAATGAAGCAACAACACTTAAAAATATACAATGGTCAAATATCCAATATAAAAATTATTTGTCCAGTGTTGTTATAGATTAATTAAAAATATTTTTAAAAATCAAAATATAATAAATAAGTATGATAATAAATATAAAGATCGTAAGTGGATATCTATTCCATATTAATGGCAGGTATATAAAAAGTTAGTAAGAAATTACCGGATAATATAAGAATGGCCTGGGCAAATACCAAGTCTTTGGATAAATGATTATGTGATACAAATAGAATAAATGGTATTAATAATAAGGGAGAAATAGTTTATAAAAATGAATGTGAAAATTGTAATAAGGTATAATATATAGGACAGGACAAACAATAAATGATAGAGGTAAGGAATATGATAGAGCAATTAGTAGGGGAGATATTAGCTCAGGACAATATATACATTATTTAGATATTGGTCATAAAATGGAGTGTGAGTAGAATATTAAGAGTTATAAAACATGTTAAAGATTATCGAAAAAGAATATGTTATATTTTATACATTCATAAAAATTTGGATAGATGTGTAAATTTAGTTAAAGGTCCAGCAAAATTAGGTGGAAAATGGACAGTATTAGATAATTGGAAGATTTAAAAATTATGGTAGAATTATGAATGAGAGTTTATGAAAGGGGAGGGTGGAGAGTAGAATATTTATTTACGTAGGTATGTAAAAATATATGTATACATATCTATATGGTTTTAAAATTTTTTTATTTTTTTTATTTTGTCATTTATTTATACGTATAATGTTAATAATATTGTTGAAGCTAAAATAATGTCCAATAGGTGGAGTAAATGTAATTTATAAGTCATGTGATGTATAAAATTTTATATCTTGAAATGGTCTCAATAAGAGATGAAAACCAGGTCGATAATTAAATAATTGGAAATATAATTAGTTGTTTGTTTCAATTTTATTCAGATTGATTATTATATTAAGTATATATCTATAACAACATGTGGATAAATAATTTTTATATTGGATATTTGACCATTGTATATATTTTTAGTTTTATGTGTTTTGGCATTGTAACAGTTTTTTGAACGTTATTATATACAGAATTTTAAATATGGAGAAATCTTATGTAAATAATGTGTGAATATTTTTATGTTTAAATTTGAATGAAATTAATTTTAATGTTTATAAACAGTTATGGAATATTCAGAAGAGAATTGAAGGATTAAAATACCAGTTATCATTTTTAAATATATGTAAAGAGAATGGAATAATGCCTATATCATGTAAGTTCAGAATTAATAGTGAAAACTTATAAATATGAAGGTTTATATAATAAAATTCAAGAGACAATTTTAAATTGATTTTTAAAAGAAAAATATGTTGAAATCAAGTATAATATTAAAAAATATAATAGGAAGAAATATATATTAAAGAGAAAGATATCTGAACACTTATTTGAATATATAAAGATTGGTTTGATGGGTCGTAATATTGAATTGAGAAATAGACTTTGGAAGAAATATGATCGCAAATGGTTGTTATAACAAAGAAAATTTTAAAAATGAATTAATAATATGTTTACTAAAAGGGAATGGAGTAAAACAGAAGAGAATAATTTTATAAATTTATCCAATGTAGAATTTGATAATGAACAATCAAGGGTTTTAAATAAAGAAGTTAAATATGTACCGTTTGTAAATAATGATGTTCAAAAGACAACTACCGTAAGTATGGAAGCAGCAAATATAGTAAGTGATTTAAAAGTTGAATTACAGTCAAAAATTAATAATGGTGTAAATAAGAGTTAAATATAATAAGAAGGAATGGAAAGAAGTCTATAATATATAAAGTTGTTGAGAAGATAAATAAATAAAGTTTAATAATAACAAGTAAGAATAAAGATTCAAGATTAATAATTTTAAACGAGCGGACTATGAAAGGGAAATAGATGAAGATATGGTTAAACAAGGATATAAAAAATTAAGCAAAAGTCCTGGAAATAAGATTACAACAAGATATAAAATGTTGAATTATAGGAAAATGAAGAATTTAATTTCAACGAGAAAGATTATAAGTGTTTATATCCTACATGTTTTGAGCATCCATGTATAGTAAAAAAGGTTCATGGTAATTTTGAATTTTAATATTTATATACTTAAAACTATATGTCATTTGGTATATAAAAAGTATGTAGAAGTAAATGTATTTGGAAAATATTATATAAAAAAATTCTGAAGAAATTGTTAATAAGTTAAATAATATTAAATAGAACTGGAATGATTGCATCATTTAATATTGAGAAAATGTACCAAAATGTATCTAGAAAAGATAGTATAGAAATAGTTATGACTAAATTGAAAATAAGTCATGTTTTATCAGAGACTTGGATATATATTATTTATGAAACATTAACGGTAGATGAAGTTTTGCATTTTAAATATAAGGAAGAATTTTAGAATACGGAAAAGTGTGGTTATGGAGTTTTTGATAAATGGGATATTATCATCAGTAATTGTAAGAAGTGACTGAGTTTATAAAGAATAAAGGAATTATAGAATCTTATAGGTATGTGAATGATATTATTGTTATTGGAAATAGAAAAAGTATAGATAAAGTTTTTAATAAATCGAATAATATTAAATATAAAATTAGGTTTACAATGGAGAAAGAGATAAATGGATTAAAATACTTAAAGATATTTTTGTGAAGAGAGGAATGGTGCATGAAATAGTAGTAAAGCATTATATTAAAGATTAAATTGATCCAAAGTCATAAAGGCCATGGTTCCAAAAAGTAGGGGTTTTAAAGGGATTTAAGATAAAGAATGATAAACTTACATTAGATAAGAAAGAGGCATAGGAGCAAAAATTAGAAGTAGAGAATGATTATGTTAAAATAGGATATAAAAAAAGATAATTAAAAATATTTTTAGAAATCAAAATATAAATAGTAGAAATTAGTATGATAAGAATAAATATAAAGATTGTAAGTGGATGTCTATTCCATATTTAGTATTATTACATAATGTAAGAATAGCTTGGGAAAATAATAAGTCTTTGGGTACATGGTTGTGTAATACAAATAGGATAAATGAAATTAATAGTTAAGAGAGGAATGGTTTATAAAATTGAATGTGGAAATTGTAATAAGGTATATATAGGACAGCTAGGATGAACGATAAGTAATAGAGGGTAGGAACATGATAGAGCAATTAGTAGGAGAGATATTAGGTCGTCATATATATATTATTTTGATACTGGTCATAAAATGGAGTGTGAAAAAAATATTAGTTATAAATCATGTTTAAGATTATCGAAAAAGGATATGTTATAAAAAATTATATATTCAGAAATATTTGGATAGATGTGTAAATATAGTTAGAGGTCCAGGAACATTAGGTGGAAAATGGACATTTTTAGAGAATTGGAAGATTTAAAAATTATGGAAGAATTGTGAATGAGAATTTATAAAAGGAAGGGTAGAGACTAGAATATTTATTTACATAGGTATATAAAAATATATGTATAGCTATCGATATAACTTGTAACATTTTTTTAATGTATTTTTATTATATGTCATTTATTTATATATATAATGTTAATTATATTGTTGAAGATAAAATAATGTAAGTAGAGTATATGCAATTAATAGATCATGTGATGTATAAAACTTTATATCTTGAAAAGATCTCAATACGAGATGAAAGTCGGGTTGCTAATTAAAAAATTATAAATATAATTGTCTGTTTCAATTTTATTTAGATTGATTATTATATTAAAGAGCACTTACTTCATATTTCAAAACTGGAGATTGTTAAGGAATATTGTGGGCAATTATAAATTGATTAATTCTTGCCATCTTAAAGAAAACAAATCACGGCTATATAGATTGCTTTATAAGTTTAAAAAAAAAAAACTATTTAGATTTTAGTTTTAGAAAGAACTTTATTCAAGGAAATATAAAGTACAGATATTTCAGTTTAGAAGAGAAAAAAAAAAACAAAATACAAAGCTAATCAAAAAATACTACAATGAAGACTTTTCAATAGCATTCAGTGAATTATACTATAATTAGAAACATTTTCAATAAAATACCAAACAGAAAATACATTTCACTAGAGGTTAGAACACTAATGGACGAGTGACCAGGTGGCTGCAAAAATGACTGATGGATGATTTATTTTATCTTTTTGTTTTGTCTCTAATTTGTTTTTAACAGTATTAAGATCGATCTATTGTAAAGATAATTATACCTTTTACACCATAATGTATGTAGTAAAAAATGTTCTACTTATTTCTGCACAGCAGGCCTTTGGAAAATATTCTATAACTGAACTTAACAATGGCATTCTTTTTCTGGTAAATTTTTGAAATATAAGACCCCCAAATGTATTGTAGTTTATTACACTTAAACAATACATGTTTCTGGTCCTCTTCTGCTCTGTGGCACAACTCACATATACTATCAATGTTAAAGATGCTTCTTTTATATTTTATGAAGCATAAAGTTGGTAATGACCACATTTATTTTGAATAGAAAATCAAAAAATTTGGCTCGAACATCCAATATTGAAATCTACGCGTTAGCTGCTCCTTATTAATACCAAACATTGGTGAGTCTAAGTTATAATTTGTGTTTGTGTATAGAAGCACATATGTTTTCCAGTCGCGTCATGTTTTGTGGAAAATAACGCCCACAGACAAACCTCCATATTCAAAATAATTGCATACAATCTTAGAACCTAACCTTTTAACTGCTTCGATATTTTGGGCGGACCATCCGCGTGTCGTTGTTATTCGTTAAAGTTCAGTTTTCTTTTCGAAATTGCGGAAAAACTAAAAGGACTATGCACGCGTGAATACCAC
The DNA here is from genome assembly GCA_028023455.1 of Epiperipatus broadwayi. Classification (NCBI taxonomy): domain Eukaryota; kingdom Metazoa; phylum Onychophora; class Udeonychophora; order Euonychophora; family Peripatidae; genus Epiperipatus; species Epiperipatus broadwayi. Next base: position 2,372,478 of record JAQFVV010000130.1, read on the forward strand.
AATTCTCTGCACCTTTTTTCGTACTTTCTGTACGTAGTTACCATTTTTTTCTAGGACAAAAAATAAAGTTTTTATTAATTTTTTTCTGAAGGTCAATTATTTTTATTAATTTTTTCTAGGTTTTTTAGATTACACAGAGACAAAACAAATTAATCGGCAGATATGGATTCAGAAACGGATTCTTTCAGCCTCAACGAATTTGGAATTCTTAAACCATTTGATTCCAACGACAGTATTACATACAGCGATCTACAGGAATACTTCACATCATCATGCAAAGAAGAAGCAATCATTTTACTAATGAAAAGGCGTAGAAAAAATACAAATGTTGTTCTGGACAACAGCAGTAGAGAGGCCCATCAATTAGTACTTCTAATATTACTACAGGGCAGGTTTGAAGTTTTCAACTGTGGGTGAGTATTCTATCTTAGATTTCTTTTATGTGTTGTGTGTAAAAATTATTAAAGAAACGAATATGCCACTAAGGAGAAATGTATGCGTGATTGGAAAAATGTGACAGAACGAGAATTGTCTGCCTTTTTTGGGATGACATTGGGAATTTCATGTAAGGACCTTGTATTCCGATTGAAGGACATTTGGAGTAATGATCCTATTATTAGAATCCCATATTTTGCCAATGTAATAAAAAAATTCTGAACAAAAAAAGTGCAAAATTTGACCGTATTTATAAAATTCGACCTACTATAGAAAAATGCAATGTTAATTTTAAAGCTGCATACCAGATGCACAGAAAAATTGCAGTTTTTATTGTTTTTGTTTTACAAACTTAGTTTTTATTATTTTTGTTTTACTAACTTAGTTTTTATTATTTTTGTTTTACTAACTTAAGTTTTTATTGTTTTTGTTTTACTGATTACTTTTGCCAACTGGTAAAGAAGATCTGATTTATCTTTTATTAATAATAATATTGAATATGAAATATTTAATATTTTGTATATTTATATTAGATAATGTGAACAGGTATGCTTCTCTGGAAGACATATCCTTAAAGAGGTAGAATATAAACGTTTTTTTATATATAAATATGTGCCTTTAGAACCTTTTTAGTAATTTTTGACTTCTCATATTCTAAATTGTTTTCTGTATTGGCAATGATTATTCAGTATGATGATGTTATGAACAAGGTTGGTTTATCCAAAGTCTAAAATCAAAATAATTTATAGAGGTAAGTAATAATATCTACACTTGTTTTATTATTTTTACATTCTGATAGAATTCTAATTTTTTTTTTTATCTTTTATTAGGGAGAACGTTTTTTCTTCCAGACACCTTGAACTTTTTCAACTTTGGGGTGCAAGAACAAAATGAAGAAATCTTATCTTCATATTACTGCAAGTTCTAAAGATATGGATTATCTCAGGTAAGACATATTATACATGTTTTAAAAGATAATTTTGTGAGGAATACAAAGAAATTATCACTGAAGATGTAATTTGAACTTTAGTTAATGATAAATTCCAAATTATGAACAAACAATTATTTCAGATGTGAAAATATATATAATATCTCTATTTATCTTATGCTTATTGCTTTCCTTAGTTTTTCTAGTTTCTATCAATATAATTTTTTTTGCTCTAACATTATTAAAACTGAAGTTATTGTGAAAATTGTGTCTCAGGTTAGTTTTTTAAAAAATTCAATATCTAACTATTATCTTAACCATTTTAATTTTTATTTTAATTTATATAGGTTTGTTTTCTTCATGACGGTAAGTATTAATTAATTTATAAATGATCATAACATTCTTTAGCAATCTCTAGCTTTGCTACATTTATATTATGAATTGCTTAAAACAGGAAGTGAAAAATTAAAAAAAAAGAAGAAAAATTCACGATGTAGGTTATGTTAACATTTTGAAAAGAACTTTTCTTTAATATACATGTTAATCAAGCACTTTTTTTTTTAGAAATTGTCACTTAAAAGAAATAATGAAACATGTAATATTTGTTTTAAATGTAAAGTGTCCATGCTGGTAAAAAAAAAAGAATTGCCCAAGTGTTAAATAATGAGATGTAAATAGGTTGAAGATTTATTTGAATCATTTGTCTGTAATTCAGCTTTTTTTTTTTATTGCTGTTAGATTTTGGGCAGCGAGTTTATGATATATATGCAATTGTTTGTTCATTGTCAAATAGTTAAAATATCTATATGGGAGGATTCATTTGAGATTTTGTCTTTGTAAATTAGGTATCGGTCTAAAAAAGCCATCCCTGTAGTTAAGTTGTTTTGTTAAATTGGTATTTGGACCTGAAATAGTCACTCCCTAGTTATAGTTACATAATGAGCATGCCAATAGCTTTTAACAAACTTTTCAGAACATCCCTATCCTCATACCGGTTTCTGGCTCTGGCTTTCATCAGTGAGGTGTTAGGATATTTAAACATTAGATTTAAAATACAAGGTCAAGCCCAGCACTTTATCTAATGTTTAATTACTAAGTAGAAAATCTGAAATTTTCAGACATCCATATGTCTTCAAATCTAGTTAACTCAAATAGCTATATGGGACTGAACTATGTTCAGATACACCATATATTAATAGCTTTAGCAATATAAAATTGCCAAAGCCTTAGGAGCAATAAGCATAATTGCAAGGAAATCAAGTCATATATCATGTGACTTAATTTAATAAGCTTGTATTACAAATGTTATACAATGAGTGTGCCAATAGCTCTTAAAAAGCTTATTAAATTAAGTCATGTGATATATGATGATTTTCTTGCAATTAAAGTTATAGTTGTAAGAAAGATGAATTGGTTATAATTATTCCACATTAAAAAATGGGTTTATGGTAGAAAACTTTTGAATTAAATAAATGTCTTGTATTTATAAGATCGGCTGCACATAAAATTGTATTTGGGGTATATTAAAGATCAGAAGTTTGCTATAAGGCAAATGTACTTGATCATAAAAGTGAAATATTATAAAATATAATGGAAGATTAGTGTTTAAAATTAGTCAAAGAAACTTTGGACGCTTTATAAATGTTATTTTTCCTTCATGTATGTCAATTAAAACAATTATGTATAAAAGATTAGCGACATGGTTTTATCGGAAAAAAAAAAGGGTTATATTATGATTGATATTTATATTTTGCAATGAACTATAGCTTTGATATTGATTTAAATAGTATGTTAACATTTTTATAGGTAATACTGTGTAGTCTGCATATTTATACCATGTCCTTTCATCGGGAGTAACTTATGTTCTTCATGATCTAGTCAAGTATTGCAATGTTTAAAAATATATATGTGCCAGTCTATTTCCTGATGCTTAATGCCAGATGGTGGCCTAATCGATATATATTTAAATTATTTAGTCATTCCTAGACTTGACCTTTACAATAAATAAATATAAATATTCTAGTTTTTTTTTAATTTTCACTTCTAATAAAGTCTAATATATACTTAATAATAATGTTCAAATTTCCGAAAAATCAAATAAATATTCTAAAAAAAATTTCTATCACTCCACATGGGAGAATATTTTCTTAGTAAATCCTCATCTAAGATTCATCCAGGACATATTTATTGAATAAAATAAATATGCTCATACAATAAACAAGATTTACTATAGTAAATAGAGGAATTTAAACTCAGGATTTTCAGTCTATATTCTTCCTCCACTCCATCACAAACAACTGACACATGCAAAATTTAGCAGTCACCAATTGGGTCAGATTGGCATGATATCTACATAGATATGACTACCATATCAATTCCACCAAGGGCTTTGAGCATTCCATCATTGGTCTTTCAATGAAATGAAGGGTTGAATTGTTGGAGGAGTGAGAAGATTGAAGCTTGTCCATTAAAGTTTAAAGAATTGCTTTCTTAATTTAAACCAAGTGCTGATTGTATATATGTGTGGGAGATTAATATCTGGCCCAACTGATGAATGCTGATTCTGCAAACAATATGTATATTGGGGAGCATGTATCTTTATCGCATGTGGGTGATCAAATGTATCAGTTGTTTGAGATAGAGTGGGGGAAAGAATATAGACTGAAAATTCTAGGTTCAAATCCCTCTATTTACTATAATTACCATTCAGTACACTGAGTAAATAGGTTAATTACCTATTGCCTTGGAAATAGGTTACATAACAGTATAAATGTAGCCCATCCCTCTCCTATTAATATAAATGAATACGTAAAGGTTCGATAATATGAGGTGTTAGATTGATGTAACGTCTACATGGGTATGATTACAATATCAAATCCACCAAGGACTTTCAGCATTCCATCGTTGTTTTTTTCAATGAAATGGATGGTTGAATAGTTGGAAGAGTGAAAAGATTAAAGTCTGTCACTAAAATATAAGGAATTGCTATCTTAATATAAGCTGAGCCCTGATAGTATGTATGTGTCTGAAATCGGCCCAACTGATGAGTGTTGGGTTTTACATAAAATGCGTATACTGGGCAGCATTTATCTTTTTCACATGTGTGTGGTTATGTGTATCGGTTGTTTGAGATGGGTGAAGAATGAATATAGACTGATAAAATTCTGAGTTCAAATCCCTCTATTTACTATAGTAAACATTCAGTATACTGAATAAATAGGTTAATAAACAAGGTTGTGATCCAAACCATTTTTCACGGATATCATCCATTAATTTTAAACTATTCTTCATTAATGAGATTCACAAATAATTTATAATATAAATATAATCGTTTACTTTTTTTTTTTTAAATTTAAACTGAAAAATTTGTTTGTACCATTCTTTGGAATTTACTACAAAAAAAATTACAAAAAAGAAAATTGAAAATGAGAAATAACAACTGTATAAATAAATAGAAGTGATTTTAGATTTATTTATACAATTATTATTTATTCACTACACTTTGAATATTTTGTTTTTTGTAATTAATTTTGAACTAAAATGCCAATTATAATAAAAAAATTTTTACCGGGAGTAAAAAAAAAGGGCATACAATGTTTTCTAAGGTCTGTATAATATATGATTATTTATAAGTGGAAAAACATGATGGAATAATGTGGAGGTTTTTAATTAATAAATGTGGATTTACAGCTTGTAAATATAATTAGATTAATATATTCAGGGCCATGCAGTCAGTTGGCAGCTGAATATATATATTGTTGAATAAGAAACTAAACACATATGTTTAATATAACTTCAAGAGTTTCTTTACTTTGAAATAATAATGGTATTAGTAAGATAGTTAGTAATTCAACTTACTAGTTTGCTAGCTGAATAGAAGATCCTTGGATCTCCATAAAGTTCATTATCTCCTTAAAAAAAAAAAAAAACGTTTTTTTTTTTTTTTTAACTTTAATTTAAATAAACTCTGAAGAAGACTACAGGATAGTTGAAATGTAAGAATGTGTATGCATATAGGCACAATAAAAGATTTTTGCTAAAAAGTGTTCAAAGTAGGGAATAATTGCATTTATAGAGATAGTCTAAATAGATTTTTGACTAGACCTTTATTTCCAGAACAATTTTACATTACTAATTTAACTTTCCACTAATTTACTTTTGTTGTTCTTCCTTCATTTACTTTGTCTTTTTAAGCATACTGCCTACACTTTACTTCAGCTGACTTATTCTGCTTTCACTCGGCAGCACAGTAGACACTGCTTGACAACTCTTGTGCACACACTAACAATTGCTTAATTCTTCTGGAGGCTTTTTATCCCTTTAGCTAATTTGCATAAAGTGACTTTTGTTACATGCAAATTAATCTGTTGCGATTTCCAATAAATTTTATTCTTTCTGCATATTTAATTACTGTTTCTTTTCCGGAGTAATTTAAACATTAATGTAAACAGCTTGTACACACACCTTTATTTATTCACTAATAAATTATATATATATATGTCTGTGTGTGAACACAGCATAGATATATAACTTTTTTTATATATATTTTGCTTTGTACTAGGTGTACAGTTTAATTTTTATAAAATATTCTAAGTGTGTATAATTAATATTTGTTTTCTCTCTTCCTCTTTTTATCATAATATTACAGTTTAATATTTTATACCAGAATACAATTATAAATTCATAATTTAAACTAACATATTTAATAATATTTAGAATCAAATCCTTGGAAATGGCTTTCTTTATAAAAAAGTGATACGTTTATTTCATTAATAGCTATAAATAGTACAAATTTCTCTAATACTTCTTTAAGTTTATCATTTTCATCACGAATAGGCAGACTTTCTGATGCGATTACTCTATCTTATCATTTCCTGGGATACAGGCACATTTTAAATTGCAGTCTAATTAATTACAACTGTCATAAATTTCTAAGTTATTTTATTTAGATATATTTAACACTCCCACTCCAACATATATTCTTGAACCATACGAATAAAGACAATTGAAAATATAAATAACCCCAAGATGCATTTCATGCTTAATCATTCTTCAATTGGCCCACACACAGATTTTATACATAACTTGCTAGTATTTATAAATGACAAATTATTACAGTCACTAAACATCACATGATCATCATTCTTTATGTTATCCTAATTGTTTTCACAGAGGCAAAACTCTCCATACAGCAGTACCACCGAGTGCAAGCAGGAATAATCAATGGATGCAGCTTCCACTGATTACTCTGGCTTGTTATGAGTGGTGCTACTATATGGAGAATTTTGATGTTGTCTATTACAGTTTGACCTAGAAGCACCATATTTCCTGTACTCATACTTTTAACACCATCCCTTTTAGATAAATATATTAATGATTATTACCAATTATGTAGTAAGCTACCGATTATCATATTATTCCTGACTCAGATATAAACTTTAAATTCAGTTAAAGATTAATGAATCTGTTTTTTTTTTATTAAATATAATCACAAGCTATCAATAATCCAACTTCATCTCTCTGTTTTCCATAGATAAATAATATTAATAAAACAAACAGAAAAGTGCTAAGAATTTACGCTAGCCTTTTCTTTGAAAGATAAGAATGATGTATAATACTAGATATTAAATAACACTTTTTATATTTTATAAACATCATTTTAACATTAATAAATAATAAAATAACAGATTTGTTTAAACTATTTCAAGAATTTTCAACATTCATTATCTCTCATTAATTAATATCCTCAAATTACCAATAATTTCAATGCATAATTCGTTGATTAAATAACCACGAGTAATTTATAATACTTTTTAGAGTTGGATGCTTATAAACACACATACACAGGACTGGTGCTAGCATAGATTAACTAAGCACTTGCCTGGGTTCAAACCTCAGTGAGTGACCAGTAGTGATCTTTAAGAGTTACAGTTCCAGACATATTAGATTTTTGTGAAATATAATTCAAGACTGATTTTAACTTATTGTTGTTATTTAAAATAAAACATCACATGATCACCATCTCTATACTAGCACATAATTGTTGTAAACAAAGGCAAAACTCTCCATACAGTAGTGCCACCCTGTGCCAAACAGAGTAATCAATGGATGCCAGAAGGCTTGTGCATAAAATCCCTATCTAGTGCCTACTCATCCAATATCCCCAGACTAGTTTCTGGCTTGTGGCATTCATCAGTGAGAAGCCTTGGATCTGAGAGCATTGCACCTAGATCTTAGGATCTAATGCAACCCTCCAGCAGCCACCTTTTAACTCTACTTTACTACAAAACTATGAGAATGAAATTGAAAACACAATAATATTTTCAATCTAAGCTCAATAGCTTATATAGTCATATGGGTCTGAACTCAATTCCGCAACCATACATTTTGGAGAGTTTTGCCTTTATTTATTTAAAATAAACTGAATAGTAAAATAAACTTTTTATTTTTTTGGTAAAGTATTTGTTACTAAAAATTGAAGTTAGCAATTAGGAGATTGGCAGCAGAATATGAGTCATAAAACAGTATTGTACACATATTTGAATTAATGGCAGCAATGATTTGGACTCACTTATAAAGCTTGTTTTTATAACAAATATTCAATACTGACACATTCTTAAACTAAAGCAAAATTTATAGGGGATCAATATAGTGTTGGTAATGCATTTGAAATTTCAAAGGATTGTAGAATATTGAGAAATGAAGATAGAACAGCTATATTAACAATTATACTTGAAACTTAACTTACCTTGCTTCACTGAAAGTCATATGACGTAAAAGAATATTACTTCCAAATGTAAGGCCATCCATATCTTCTGTTGCAGTAGCAAAGACTTTTCCGGCCTTAGTTAAAGCAGCACATTGTGCTTCCGCTTCACAGGGAGCCTGAATAGGATATAGAAAGTATTACATTAAAATAATTCAATGTGTACACATATACATAATAAAGCTTTGTATCTATGACTTATTATCTGAACGCTTATTTTAAAATTGCTTGTTCTGTTTATTAAATACTAGTAATGTCACCCAGTTAAAAATTTAATCCCATAAAATTTATATTTTTAAAGCATAATCAGATGTTTTTTTATTAATAGCAATATATAATTTCACTGATTCACTATTTTTCTGATTGTTTTTTAAATATCAATTAGACTCTTAGCATATAATTAAAAAATATATAAATATTATGAGAATAATTTGAAGCATGTCAGGCATAGTTTAGTGCACTGGCAGTTTCAGACTTTAGAGCATAAGGTTCTCGAGTTGATTCCTGAACTGGTACTTCTGACACTCAAACTTCTCCTGAGCAATAAATAGCATTTTGTTTATGCAATAATATAAATGCATCTTGCACAGAATGAAAATTCTCAAGTATTTAACCTGCAATGGCTACAACCCGAGTGTGATGCCATGGTTTCATATGCCTTCATTTGATAGAATTTTTTGAATTGAACAGGTATGTCTACATTTTGCAAATATAAGTTTTGAGTTTAGCTTGCATAATATAAGTTTTATGTCCTTTTTTTTTTGGGGGGGGGGGATTAGTAGTAGGTTTTTTGCAAATTATGGCTTGTTTTTTCCTACTTTTTTAGACAATATCATAAGACTTATAAATAATGTTTATAATAATAAAAAGCAAATTTATTTCATTATAATAACTAATTTTAAGAAAGCAATCAATTGATTCTAGATAATAGCTATTCTAATCAAAAGTAATTTTATTTCTGCATTTTTATGGTTATATTTTTCTAAAATATGCTTATAATAAAAAAAGAATCAAATTTGGAACAATAATTATATAAAACAAATACTTTTCTTAGGAGCAGTATGAGATACCGCTTGTAGCATTTACATTATAAAACAGCATTGTAGCCGTTGCCAGTTTAATCAAAAAACAAATATTAAAATACTAATATGTAAAACTGATAAATGAAAATAATAAAAATTGCATTGGTTTGATTACAAATTCAATCATTTATAAGTAGTTTTTAATATATATTTTTATCCATAAGTAAATTATCAAAAATGTTTGCGTCACACAGATGATTTCAATTCTCATGCACTATAATACACACATATATATATAATAAACTAATTCTATAATTAAAAAAAAAAGCATTCCAAAATTCTATATATACATTTTCTTTTCATATACATATATATGTATAAATCCTATCACTGCAGCTACAATAGAATATTGACACTTTGTTGCCAAGGCAACAGTCATATAAATAATAAATGGATCGTATATATGAATGTTCTTTTGTTAAGAGATTGTTGATATTCTTTTGGTTTATTTAAACATTGCTGCAATGATATGATTTACATATGATAACTATTTATCTGTCAGAACTTATTGGCTTAATAGGTAGTTTTACCCGACGTATACGATGGCCGCTAGAGGCGCTGTTTCTGTGTTAGCACACAGAACATACAGGGTAGAAAATAGTCGTGGCTTCTAAATTTAACCACACCTGTCTATTATAGGCCATCCATCTTTTAAGTAGTAGGTACGTAAACGCTATCAAGCAGGCATTAGTAATGCGTTTAGAGTGCGCAGTTTTTCCGTGTGTAACGTGGAGAAACAGCACCACATAGTGGGCTAGAATCTGGGTAGTTGCTGGTAGCAGACGACGTAAGCTAGATGTGTTTACGGCAATCAGCACCACCTAGGTTCTTGGTAGTTGCTGATAGACGACGTAAGCTATATGGGCTTACGCATGGCAACCAGCACCAACAGGCGGGCAGCTTTGCTGCCAGCTAGCTTGTGGAAAGTTCCTGCGCATACACATGGTAAATAGCGCCACCTAGAGGCTACAATTATCATTTCTGCTTTCAAGGGCCCCTACCCTGAATGTTTTGTGTGCTAACACAGAAACAGCACTTCTAGCGGCCATCGTGTACATCGGGTAAAACTACCGCTTAATATATGTATAAATACATTAAAATTAAATAAAATAAGTTGTTGAACTTACATCTACATAAGGAATACCCATTAACCTGAGAAGCTTTTTACAATCTTCATTATGCTGTTTTGTAACTCTCACTAAACGTTTGCTAAATTTATTGACACTCTCAACGTCACCTAAACATATAAAAAGAAAAAAAAAAGTGAACAGAAATTTGTGTAATCTTTTGTTGCTGTTATAATCAATATTCAATATTTTTTTCTTTTAAAAATATTCACTTAAATTATAAACTTTTGGACACATTAAAAATTTCTGCAGTTAATTTTAGCAACAACTTCAAGATTATGACATTCTGATCTTTAATGATTCAAATCATAACAAAAAAATATAAATGAAAACAATCAATAAATTGTATAACTATAATCAATAAGCAAAAAAAAAAAAAAACACTTAATGACAGGTATATTCTAAATATGACTCATAATTAATAAAGACTTTACTCATAACTTCAGAAATTTTATTAGGTTATATAAATTTATTCTTTAATTTAAAAGGAGAATATAGATAAATAAAAGAAGAGTTCAATTATTTGATTTTTTAATTATTTTATGGGTCAATTTAGAAATAACAGAACCAAATTTTTTTGTATAAAATATTAACTGTGGGAATCATTACCAACGTTGATTTTCTCATTCACAAGAAAGAAAAAAACACTATTCATAGCGGATTTTTTTAGCGTTATTGTTATAAACGATTTTATCCAAGTATTATTGCAAAGTAAGCTGCAGTTTGGCCTAATGACTTTAATTGCAAGTGATTCACCTTATTTAAATTTATTATTTCCAATGTTGTTATCTCCCAAGTGTTTCCCTATTCTCAACTTATCTATCGCAAATTGGATTTCTCAATATTGTACTCCTAAAATGCTACTTATATTTAAACTCTACACTTTACAAATAATTCCTAATTGTAACATTCATTTGTCTTTAATGGTAAATCTTCTCGTGGATTAATGCGTTGAGTTTCCACGGGTTGATCAATTTCTGGAAATGATACGGACAAAAAAATTTGATGTGTCATTTCAAATCTCCTTATTACACTATGCAAATCAATATTTACCTTGTAAAACATTTTATACTCAATAGTCTCTCTTTTATAAAATAAAATAAAAATAATTTGGTGGTTTAAAAAAGTTGTTAAGTTTGTTTTTATAAGTGTAATTATAGCTCTAGACAATGAAAATACTAATAATAAAATAATTAATTTTATTGAAATTGATTTAACTGCAGGAGTTGGAAATTCTTAATAAACGATTAATTTTTTCTGTGATGAAATTATATTTAATACAATACATTTAATAAAGAAAATAACACGACACCAGTGTGAACCTCAAGATGTCAGCCTGGTCTGCAAAGAAAGGCACGATGTAAAAAGAAAAGTGAAGGAGGCTTGCTTCATAGCGGTGGATTGTAACGCCATCAACCACAAGGACACATGCTTCACGATTTCAAAAAAATGGAGCAATTAACCTTGAACTTTGCATAATTGCATATAATTAATTCACTTAGAGCTATGAAGATGAGAGCACGTCTCTTGAAAGCGCTTGCAGAATAGTATAATTTTAGTTTGCTTTAAGTATAAAATAGCTTTGCGTTCAGGTGCAATAGCGCCTATATTATTTTACAAGTATATTTTCGCACGCAAAGTTTTCGAGTTAGGTTTGAATTACAATTTTGTTTATTAAATCTGATAATTTATATGAGCAAAAAAACAGGTATTCATTTAGTTTTAAATAGTTTAAAAAGTAAAGAAAAAATTTTAATTACTTCCACTGATGTTAGAAATCTTAAGATTAAGTTAATAGCTGATATTTTTGGAGAGAAGACCAATAAAGAAATAAATAATGAGAAACACATTTGTTTAGAAAAAGATCCCAGAAGCTTGATTAAAAGGAATTTAATGTGTTATAAGATAAATTAATTTTTTTTTTTTAATAGTTTAAAGGATTTAAAATTCTGTTCAAATGATTTCATATCAGTCAAGATGTTGATGAATATTAAAACTCACAAAGATTTTCCTTTAAGATTGATTTATTTTTGATTTTATTAGTAATGCTGCTGAAAGAATTTCAAGGTTCCTGAATAATTTTTTTAAAAAGTTTGTCACTTGTGGTAAGTACACTAGTTTCATCATCTTCAGAAGTTTTGATAAGATTAATAATTTTAAGATAGAAGATAATTGGGTATATAGTAGTTTTGAGATAGAGAATATGTATCAATCTTAATAAATTAGCAGTACTGATGTTCTTGTTTGTTAGTTAATAATAGATCTTTGTCTGAAAATAAACTTAAGTTTATTAAAAATTTGCTTTATTATTGAAAGATTCTCAGTTTTCTTATAATGCACAGAAGCAAAACGCTCCATACAGTAACATCACTCAGTGCAAGCCAAAGTAATCAATGGATGCAAGAAGGTTTGTGCATAAAATCCCTATCTAGTGCCTACTCATCCAAATCCCCAGACTAGTTTTGCCCATGTTAACAGCTTGTGTAAGCATAGGGAATTGTGATCATGTGATGTCTTCTTATAATGCAGTTTTTTTAATATTAAAAAAGGATGGATAATAAGTTATATTATTTCATCGTTAATTTTTTCAGTTTATATTCATTATATGAAAAAAAAAAATATTAATTATGAACGTATATATTTAAAATTGTTTGTTAGAGATGTTGAAGATTATTTATTTGCAGCAGAAAACGTTAAACTAAAAATAAATTTAACAGTTTTGATCCTTTTATAAAATATATTTTAGAAGAAAAGGAGTTGGAGTTTTTTTAGACAATACTTTTAGATTTATTGGGGATAGGAAATAATTATTTGATATAAAATCATTATATTAAAAGGAGGATTTAAGACAACATATATCTGATATCTTTTTAAAGTTTTTATTATAGAAGTGAAAAATTGAATAGTTTTAAAAGTGTAAATAACTTTGTTTCAAATATATATATATTATTTTTTGTTTGGGTTATTATAATAAATTGATTAAGAGTATTTTGTTTAATAGGAATTATAATAGTCATACTAATAATATAAAAATAAAATATAATTTTATTTATTTATTTGTCTTTTAAATTGTCTTATAAGTTTTTAAGGAGGAATCGTAATATGTTTGGTAATAAGAAAAATTGTCTGATAAAACAAATTTAATTGTAAATTTTCAGATTAAGCCTATAACTTTTTGGAAAAACACTAAATTGCCTACAAATTTTAAAAAGAATTTAATTTAATTAAAATTTTAATCTTTTTAACATCCCTCAGACAAAATTATTAAATATTAATTACCATAAATCCATATTAAAATAATAATAAAATCCCATTTATGTTAAAAAAAAATTTTTTTTTATATTAAAAAGGACAAGTAACCCATCAAATGTGCAAATACAGGAAGTCCTCTTCTTTCGTATCTAATTGGTTTTGAAATGTACGAAAGTAAAGCAATGTAAAAAAAACATCAAAAAGGGTTTTCAAAATACATGATATATATGTAAATATTTCTGCTAAGTATTATGTTTCTAGTTTTAAAAAAAAAATTCAACGAATTCTCAATATATAATAAATTTTCATACTTTGAAATTTTTTTTTTTTTTTATTTTGAGAGAAAAATAAGACTAAATATATCAAAAAATATTAAAAAAAGTTTCAAAGCATAATGAAGAATTTGAGTGTTTGGATTTGGAAATATTCCCTAATTTTATTCTTCACGATTGAACACAATGTCAATCGGCTTAAATTATATGAACAATTGATTGAAGCAAAAGATTCGCCATCTTCGTCTCGATCGTGTGGAGATGATGAGACCTTGATTTCTTTTTGTCCGTATAACAATGCTGTTTTTTTCACTTTTCACTCATGTTTATAAATTAATAAGGGCAATTTTTTTCATCAAAACAGAAATGTACATAAAGTGATAGCACAAGTTCTAACATAAACTGACAAGACACAACTTGTCAACACACATGCTAACTCAAAAATCCCTGTTCAAAACTGAACATGTGATCCTAAAATGAATATGATTAACATCAGAAATGGAAAGGGACTAGTGACTAATAATAGTCCATAAGAAAGGGTGATTCATGACAGGAAAGTATGCACATTTTATCATTTATATTGATTTATCAAAAGTACAAAATAGCGAATTGTACAAAAGTAGAGAGCCGCCTGTAATATATAATACTGGATTTTGAATTATTTTATGGATCAATTTAAAAATAATAGATCAAATTTTATATAAAATAGGAACAAAAATTAAATTCAGTTTAGGAAAGTTAATAACATTAGATTAAGACAGGCAAAACTCTCCATACGCATTGCCACACAATGCGAGCCAGAGTAATCAATGGATGCCAGAAGGCTTGTGCATAAAATCCCCACCTAATGCCTACTCATCCAATTTCCCCAGACTAGTTTCTGGCTTGTGGCCTTCGTCAGTGAGGAGCCTTGGATCTGAGAGCACTGCTCCTAGATCTAATGCAACTCTCCGGCAGCCACCTTTTATCTCTATTTAACTACAAAACTACAAGTTTTAAATTGAAAACACCATAATATTTTCAAGCTCATTAGCTTATATAGTCATATAGGTCTGAACTCAGTTCAGTACCTATACATTTCGGTGTCTTTGGTTCTTTAATAACCATAGCCATCACTATCCTATTAGGCAGCATTGGTTTTAAGCCAATAAACATCACATGATCACCATTTCTTATGCTTATAACTGTTATTTTGTAGTTAAGTCAGATAAAAGGTGGCTGCTGGAGGGTTGCATTAGATCCTAAGATCTAGGTGCAGTGCTCTCAGATCCAAGGCTCCTCGCTGATGAAGGCCAAAAGCCAGAAACTAGTCTGGGGATTTTGAATGAGTAGGCACTAGATGGGGAGTTTATGCACAAGCCTTCTGGCATCCATTGATTACTCTGACTTGCATTGAATGGCAACACGTATGGAGAGTTTTGCCTGTTTTAATAACGGTTACAAGCAAGCATAAGAAATGGTGATCATATATTTATTGGCTTAAAACATTAGATTCAGAAATAGTATAGTAATAGAATGCTAGCAATAAAGTAGTCAACTTTGCTGAGATTGATTTAAATGTAAAGGATTGAAAATTCTTAGTAACGATCCTAATTTTGTTTTCTCTGACAAAAATATTGTTGATAATACAATTTCATCTACTGGATCCAGAAATTTAAATGATGATCACAAAATATACATTCAATTAATAATTTTAAATAAAAGTTTAAAAATTAATAAAAAAAATTTACGTATACCTGCTGAAATTAAATAGCTCAATAACAAGTTAATGGCGGATGCTGTAATCATTTAGCAGCTGTTTATTATTACAAAAGAAATGTTTTTAGAAAAAAAATAGACAATAACTTGAATACCGATAAACATATTTATTTAGAAAAAGAGCCCAATAGCCTGATTAAGAAGAATTTAATGTGTTATAAAGATATCCAAATGATGTTTTTGAGTATTAAAACTCATAAAGCTTTTTATTTAGCATTTATTTTTGATTTTCTTGTTAAAATTGTTGAATGAATGTCTGTGTTGCTGAATAATCTCCTAACAAGTTTGTCGATTCATGGGCTTTTAATAAAATTAATACCTATAAGATAGAAATTATACATAGATCAAAGTAATTTGAGCTTAAAAGAAAAGAATGAAAGTTCATAAAAGTAAAGAAGATCTTAGCTCTCATATATTTATGAAAGAAATTAGGCCATAAGATTGTTTTTCAACAGGCAGAAGAAAGGAGAAAATTAAAAAAAATCTTTCTATAAAAATTTGATTCTGAAGCTATTAACTTACATAAAAATATTTTTGATATTAAAGTTAATTGGAATGCGAGTTGGAGTTATGGATTATGTTGCTTTGCACTTGGCATGGAAACTATTGGTGATGGATTTGTAATTTATTTTTGATTAGACTTAATCATAAATCGGTATACCTAAGTTTATTGCAGTGGCTACTTTAACTTTTGGGAATTTATCATTTTAATTCCGAGAAGTTACTATTTAAGTTTTATATAGTGACAGTGGGATAGTATGAAGTTTTTGTTTTTATGTATATGTTAGAGCATTTATTAAATGTATATTGTTTTTATTAAATGTTTTATTTAGCATTAATAATTTGCAGTATGTATGTATTTGTATGAGATTTGTTACATATTTTATGTAATTATTATTGGAGTGGCATTTGTTTTAGATAATATATAGAGGAGCTGTGAATTACACTGTAATTATCTATGTCACTTCAATTATATACACCTGGGTCTCGTTTTATGCGGATTATTTTAATGCGATTTCTTTTTAATATCTTTCATATTTCACTAATTTATTAGATATCAAGAAATTTAAATTATTAATCACTTATTTTGACATGAAATACTTTTTTTTTCTTCAAAAATATAACGTTATATTAGCAGCTAATATGAATATGGCCTGAAGCTGTATTTAGAAGCTTAGCTTCTATGTAAATAACCTATTTATACTAATGAGTAAATAATAATAATAGATTTATACTTACATATAAAAATATCGCAATAAATATTCAAAAAAATTAAACTTTTAAAACGTATTTTGTTATATATAATAGAAATAAATAATCTTTTAGATTTTTAAAATAAAAAATGAATATTTTATAAACTGAAAATAATCTTTCTAATGATAATGTATAATCTTTTTGTTTTGATTGCAATCTCATTTTTTAAATATAGAAACAGAAAACCATTAACACAGCACAAGACTGCAAGTGGTGCTAGTTGTACATCACATCACGAATAAAAATAAAGTGGCTAACAGGTTTCTCTGGGCATAATTGCTGAGAGATTCTTGACTTCGTTTAAGGAGAAGCCACAATACATCACATCGAATCTGATTTCTTACTCGTTTAAACACTAGTGGTAATGATTAAAATATGTATAAAAAATGTAAAATTAAATACTGTAGTTAATAAAAAAAATAAAAAAAGTTTGTCTTGTATTAATTTTTTCCAAATATTTGAAATTTTTTATTAGTCATACTTTATTTGCTTATTTTTTTAATGCGAATTTTAAAGTAATTTTTCCTTGTTGCTTTGCTTTTATGCGAATTCTGAAAAATACAGAACCTATACCCCATTTTTCAAGGTAAGTCTATTTTTGTGAGAATTTTTTTAATGCGGGTTTTCTGTGGAACCTATCTACCGCATAAAACAAGAGCCAGGTATACTATCTAAAAAAAAATTTAACAATAAACAAACATGTAAAACATGCAACCATTTTTTATGTTTTTGAGAATCATACACAATTAAATACATTATTAAAAAATTTCTTAGGTTTACATTGAAAGTGCATATATTTTATTCTTCCTTTAGTTTTACAAAACTTTAAGATATATTTAAAACATAATACTGACTGACTTTAAAAAAATAATAAGAGATTGTAATCTCTTATTAAAGAGATGAGTCAATTATATTTCTACAAAAGCAAAAAAATATTGAATAGAAAAAGAAAATCATCCAGAGATAATTAATAGTGAAGTTAGACACTTTTGCTATTTACTTTATTCTAAAAATAAAAATACTGTATTTAGTTTTTTTTTATTCTTCTTGCTTCAGTGCATGCGCAAGTAAACATATTGACTCAGTAAAATGTGTATAAATATGTCCCCTTACTTATTTTATTAAAGCCACAAGCTAAAAACAAGTCTGGGGATATTGGATGAATAGGCACTAGATAGGAATTTTATGCACAAACCTTCTTGCATCCATTGATTACTTTGGCTCGCACTGAGTGGTGCTACTGCATGAAAAGTTTAGCCTCTGTGCAAACAGCTTGTGAAAACATAAAGAATGGTGATCATGTGATGTTTAGTGGATTAATACCAATCTTGCCCAATAGGATTATGGTGACTATGGTTATTAAAGAACCAAAGACCATAAGAAGTATGGATGCTGAACTGAGTTCAGATCTACACGACTATATAAGCTAATGAGCTTGAATTGAAAATATTGTTTTCATTTTGGACCCAAAGCTTTATAGTTAGCTAATAAGGTAAAAAGTGGCTGCTGGAGAGTTGCATTGGATCCTAAAATCTAGGTGCAATGCTCTCAGATCCAAGGCTCCTCACTGATGAAAGTCACAAGCTAGAAACTAGTCTGGGTATATTGGATGAGTGTGTACTAGATAGGGATTTTATGCACAAACCTTTCCATCCATTGATTACTCTGACTTACTGTAAGAAGAATTTAGCCTCTGTGTAAACAGCCTGTGCACGCATAAAAAATGGTGATCATGTGATGTTTAGATATTATTTTCTAAAAGTTTGTTTATACGTACATATAAAAAAAGGATCTGTGCTATATATATATTATAACTATTTCATATAATGGTATTATAAAACCATTATGTTGTCTTCCTAATATATTATATTATATATTGATTATATTTCATTTCAGAGACTAATATATTATAACTACATATTTGGCCATGTAGGTTAAATATATATTCTATAGTGTGTTCAAAATTTTTTTTAGATTATAATAAATTTCTCTAGTATTATTATGAAACTATTTAACATCACATGATCACTTTTTCCCATGCTTGCTCATAAATGTTGTTAAAATAGGCAAAACTCTTCATACAGTAGTACCACTCAAAACAAGACAGAGTAATCAATGGATGCCAGAAGGCTTGTGCATAAAATCCTATCTGGTGCCTAATCAGTGCCTAATCATCCAATATCCCCAAACTAGTTTCTGCTTAAAACTAGTCTGGGGATATTGGATGAGTAGGCAATAGATAGGGTGTTTATGCACAAGCCTTCTGGCATCCATTGATTACTCTGTTTTGCTTTGAGTGGTACTAATGTATGGAGAGTTTTGCCTATTTTGCCTATTATTAAACTATAAAGTCTTAAGCTAAATGTTTTGATATTATTTATTAAAATAATTTAATTGACCTATTTAACTCTTAGTTACTTAGCAAATGCTTAGATTGTCTAATATTTACTTTAAATGTCTAAAGTTAGTAATCTGAATCTAAAGAAGAGTTAATTTAAAGCTTGCCATCTTTTAAGTAGATGCAATCGATAAAGTTATTTTATTTTGTATAAAATATGGTTGTTTAATTTGGTTAGAATCTTTGTTTATTAATTTTTAAAATAAATGGTTTTAAAATAATAATGTATAAAATGTTAATTCATATTAAAATTGTTTAAAGTTAGAAATATTAAATTTAAACTTAACTAATTGGGATAAATTTCAAATTAAATAAATTTCAACTTGAATAAATATTAGTAATTAATTCAACTTCATATGTTTCAAAATCTTGGTTATATTCAGTGTATCATGTGGTTGTATGCATATATGTGCATACATTTGAATGAATGGAAAGTGTTAAAGATTATTAAAAGTAATATTTTATCAAAAGAGTACATTAAATAATTACATTACAAAGCTTTTATAGAGTGTATTTTGGATAAAAGGAATGTTTAGTTTTAAAAAAAATAAGTAAATAATTTTATCAGAATCAAATAAATAATTTATTTAATAATTAAATAGTTAATAAAATTAATTATGTGGTAATTTTCGTTTAAAAGTTCAAGGTCAGATCAATTAAAAAGTTAATTTAAATATGATACTAAAATACTCAAATGGGATTGGTTGAACAATATCGCATTACATGAAATGCAATAGAAATCTTAATGTGCGTGTATGAAAAGAACACACTATTATTAGGATCACACTTCACTTTATTTTAATTGATTGGCTTTTATTTGAATTTGAATCAATTTAGTGTTAAATTTTATTTTTTAGCATTCAAATGTCTGAATAGAAAGTTTTAAAAATTATCCAACAGTACCACTTCTAAAGCATATGTTCAGTTGGCCTACCAGACAGCAAAATCCTGGAAAGATGCTAAAAATACTATTAATTTGTAAAATCATCAAATTGGAAAAGAATAAATATCTTTATGCCGTTCTTCCATAAAATAATAATCAGAAAATAGTAAATTCTTACAACAGCTATATAAATATCATTTTTTTTAAATATACATAAGCCAAACAATTAGAGCCAAAAACATAATAATGCAATTAATAAGAAAGATGATAAATCTGCATTACATATTCATTATTTAAAATATAGGCAGAGAATAGATGCTACAAGAAGTATTAAATGTTTGAATTTCATCAAAGTTCCAAAAAGAAAACAAATATACTAAACATATTATATTAAAAATAATTTAAATAATTGTATGAATATTTACAAGACTTCTTCTATAATTTGGTTAATAACACTTGTTTTGCTATTTCCAAAAAATGAATGGTATAGAAGGCAATTTGCATACATTTGCATATAACATTAACAATCTGAAAAGACTATGGATATGGAGCAACAAGGGCTCTGAAAGTGCTAAGTCTGCAAATTAGAATATAAAAAAACCTACAAATTATTACATAAAAAAGTTTCACCACAACGCATCAGCGTATTATTAATTAAAAATGAATGGAAAATTATATAAATTGACATATATACAATTGTAAAAAAAAAAAAAAAATGCATATAATTTATTTTATTATATATAGTCAATTATTTTGCAATTACTGGACTTATATGTAGGTTTTTATTTATTTTAATGCTTTATATTGGTATTGGTTGTTTTAATTTCATTATCGAACACTAAATGGTTTTATATCTGTAAGAGTTCATTAACGTAATTGATTATTAACATTTGAAAAGGGCACCAAATCAGGTGCTGAAAAAGTCTTTTTATGTATATAAAAAAAAATTTAATATTTATATAGCTGTTGTAAGAATTTATTATTCTCTGATTATTAATTTGTAGAAGAAAATCAACTGGCATTGAAAGCGTATGTTATTTTATTATTATACTAAACATTAGTCAAATTCGAACTTTAGCTGTAACAATTACGTTTGACAATTTGAATAATCTTTTAATTATTAACACTAAGAATAATAATTACTAATGAAGTATTTCTTACAGCTTCACAAAACTCTAACCTAAAGAGGAATAATTAATAAATCATTAATGAAGACAATCAGTCTTAGTTTGTTTTGGACATACGTGAAAAAGTGATTATATTTATGTCAAACTAAATATATGGTAATGATAAATTTTTGTAACAATATTTAGTATAAAACATTTATTTTATATAGCGCAATGTTTTTATAAATTGTAATATTAATAAGCTAATGCACATGCGCTTTGTAGATTTAACTATATAAATGAATACTCCCACTTTCTAAACATAAGATAAAGTCTTTGTCTTTGGAAAGTGGGAGTATTCATTTATATAGTTAAATCTACAAAGCACATGTGCATTAGCTTATTGGCTTATTAATATTACAGTTTATAAAACATTGCGCTATATAAAATAAATGTCGTTTACATATGTTTAATTTATAAGAATGACATATCATAAATTCTAGAAATTTCGCAAGCATCATTCATTCACATAGTAAAAAGGTAATTTAAAGTGATCAATTAACATCTTCACGCTCTCATTTCCAAACACTTAAGATTTACCCATACATAAATGTTTGGGTCGAAAAGATAGATATTCATTCTATCTTTTCACAAAGACTTTATCTTGTGTTTGGAAAGTGGAAGTATTCATTTATATAGTTAAATTTACAAAGCGCATGTGCATTAGCTTATTAATATTTAGTATATTAAAAATGGAAGAAATTATAATGATTTTGATTTGTATTACATTAATTTAAAAAAAGAAAAACACATTAAAAAATCAACATTTTAAATATTTTGGAAAAAACATTTTATTCAACTATTTTCATATTAAGACAGATAAGTTAACGTTGGATTAATCTAATTATCCATTCGAAGTTCATCTGTCTATTCATTTAGAATATTTTCCTAAATTGCTTCGTTATTTTCCTGAAGTATATAACTTTACATTAAAAAAAGGAAATAAATTTACACCGATATCATACTTAATATTATAAAATATATAAACTTATAATATGGAACTTTGCTCATTTCTCCAATTTGTATTACAATTAGGAATTAAATAAGGCAAAACTCTCCATACAGTAGTGCCACCCTGTGCCAACCAGAATAATCAATGGATGCCAGAAGGCTTGTGCATAAAATTCCTATCTAGTGCCTACTCATCCAATATCCCCAGACTAGTTTCTGGCTTGTGGCGTTTGTCAGTGAGGAGCTTTGGATCTGAGAGCACTGCACCTAGATCTTAGGATCTAATGTAACCCTAGGTACTAGATAGGGAATTTATGCACAAGCCTTCTGGCATCCATTGATTGCTCTGGTTGGCACTACTGTATGGAGAGTTTTGCCTTGTTTAATAACAATTATGTGCTAGTATAAGAGATGGTGATCGTGATGTTTAGTGGTTTAACAATTAGGAATGTTGTTATAAAGGAACTGTATATTATTTAAAGTATCTACTATAAATTCTTGGCAACTTTAAATTTTAAATTGCAAACATTTTTCTCAAAGAATTTCTATTGTAAATATTCATATATGTATCCTCTGTCTGCCTAGGTGAAAGACTATGTTTCTGCATTTTAAAAGGAAAAAAAGGATTTGAATAAAAGAGATAATTTTCATTATAAGATGGAAAGAATTTTACTCTAATCTAAAGATGGTAAACCAAATAGCATATATTTTTATACATATTTTAAATCATTACAAATATTATGTAGTTATAATTTATGTACTATATTTTTATATTATTTATGGTGTCATAAATAAGTTTATAATGGTATGTATCCAAGAAACAGAGTTGGGTAAGAAAGATACAATAAAAGATTTATTTTGTAAACCCATTTGTTATTAATTGGGGTACTCATATTTGTTGTTTCAAACTTAATAAACGAATGTACTCAGAGTATAACAGCTTTTTTTATATATAGGATATAAAAGTTAATAAATAAGTTATGAACATTGGCGTGTGAATAGTGTTAGCCTGAAAGGATGCATTGTATGCCTTTGTATGTGTGTGCGAGATGTTATTTATTTATCATTATTATCAAATTTATGCCTTGTGTAGTTAATAACTTGTATGCAAAATAGAAATATATATTAGTATAGGCAATTTTATGGGGATATTAGTTTCTTATATGCATTTAGCCCCTCCAAGTGTGAGCGTGGCTTGCTTAATTATTGGCACTGCCTGCACTGTTACCGGGAGCCTATTCATAATATTGTACAGTCCAAGTCCTCTGTGAGAGAGACTGTGGCTTTCTTGTTTTCAGCACTGCCATGTCAAGTTACCGGGTGCTTATTCATATTTTCGTTATCCACTTTGCCTGGAATTTAATATAATGCATATTTTAGTATATTATAGTATCTGAAGACATGTTTATCTTTATACTTTCCTCATCCCATCATAGGTGTTAGTATTATGATATTTGGGTTACTATTTTGCATAATAGTTTTGCTATCTTTGTAAACTTATAAAGTGTCTCCATATTGATTTTCAAACCTATTTTAGTTATGAAAAGGTATATTGTGGCCTGAATATAGACATATTGTTTTACTCTGTGTACATAATATTTTAAAGAAAGACAGTATTAGATAAAAGTGAGAACTTTTGGGTGATAGTAATTGTTTATATTGTAAATTTTTTAGTGATGATTTATGGAAAGGGACATTCATGTGTAAAATTTAATAATATTTTATTATTCTAATATATCAAATTTATTAAAAAATAATTATATATTTTATTATATAAGTATTATATCATAGTGAAAAATAAATATTTTTTATTATTAATTAAATACATTTCTGTTCCGTTTCCATTATTGCATTATCATATTTGTTACTCAGAAAATCTACTTTAATAAAGTTTTCATTATTAATTATTTTATGAAAGGATACTTCAATGATCACATAGAATTTATTTATCTCCTTTACTTAGTGCTCATTTTACTTGCATATTAGAATTTATTTATTTTCCAATTCATCCCTTTTCTTTTTGTTCATTTTTACTTGTGTTTTCAGAAGATAAATATTATGTTGTTTTATTTCAAATGCACTTGTAATGTAGTTGGTAACATAACATATAAACATCACATGATTACCAGTTCTTATGCTTGCTTATAACTGTTATTAAAACTAGTAAAACTCTCTATACATATTGCCACTCAGTGCAAGCCAGAGTAATCAATGGATACGCTTGGATTGAAAAGATTATAGTCTTTTCAAGACTCATAGTTTTGTAGTTAAGTAGAGATAAAAGGTAGCTGCTGGAGGGTTACATTGGATCCTAAGATTTAGGTGCAGTGCTCTCAGATCCAAGGCTCTTCACTCCACGAAGGCCACAAGCCAGAAACTAGTCTGGGAATATTGGATGAGTAGACACTAGAGAGGGATTTTATGCACAAGCCTTCTGGCATCCATTGATTACTTTGGCTTGCACTGAGTGGCAATACTGTATGGAGAGTTTTGCCTGTTTTAATAACAAAATATACCCATAGTACCTGCTGCATTATTCCATGCTATTGCTTATTAAAAGCTGCATCAGAAGATATAAAACTTATGTGTTTTATAGTTGGTAGAAATGAAATAATTATATTTAAAGAACTTTAAAATATTTAGAAATGTTTCAATTTGTTATCCACATGTTATTTATGTATTTGAATACTCTATTATTGTGTAGTTTCATTTCTGCTTCCATAAAACACTAATATTAAGGATAAAACTAAGAGAATATAAAAAATTTAATGCATAGTTTGAATAACAGTTATTACATTTTAAGAGTTCAAAGTATATTACTGTCAGCATTTTTCTTGCTTAGAGTGCATTTTGAATTTGAACCCAGAGATAAAGACATTTTAAAACCTCAAGATGAGATTTTAAAAATTGTAAAAGAACCTATATTTTAAGCAAAATAAAACCTGAGATGTGATTTAATTTAAGAACCTTATATATTATTAAGTTGTCTATATTCGGACTCATACTCTATGGAGAATCCATAGGTATTATGGTGCCCGTGTGACCCATCATTTTGTCCTGTGGTCCAGCACCTTTGAGTGACCATGTCCTGCAACCGTTTGGTGGTTTACAATATATATATGCGCGTGTGTTGAAAAGTAATGTATACTTGCAGTTCAATAAACAATCGTATTCTATTGTAACTAATGTTTATCAACAAAACGTGAGCTATTCTATGCCATATTCATTGAATGCAAAGGAGATTTGGAACAAAATATAGTGTTGATCATAGCTCCATTGTATATATAGGTGTATTATATTCCTTGTGTGTATGAGTTTGTGAACTTTTATTTTTTAACATTTTTAAACAAGGAAAAAAAAAGAAAAAAAATACATATTTGGTGATTTGATTTTTTTTTCTTTTTGTTAATGTATTTAGTTATAAACAATATTGCCAATTTCTCAACAAGCTTTGTGATAAATGCTTAGCCAGAGAAGCATTTAAAATATGTCAGCCCCCCCCCCAACCTGTGACCATAGTTTCGTGCTTTGACACTCCTCAGAGGCGCTAGGATAGCTTCTCATGTGATCTGACTCTTATTTTTTATTTGACTATTCAGTAGTTAGTTTTGGTTTTAATATAATTCAAGTTGTATTGTTATTTTAATATGGGTTTCTGGAAATTAGTATTTAATCTTTTTTTTTTTTTCAGTGACATTAAAGAAGATTATAAGATTTTAGCTTATTTAACTGATAAAATAGAATCTCTACGATAACAATTTTATTTCCTTAAAAGATGGAGGAAATTTGATGTTTTCCCAACAAGTGGTAGACTTAATAAAAATCTTAACAAATACCTAATAATACAAATTTAGTTTTAAATTTACAGACTGTTACATTGAATAGTTTTTTTTGAAAGAGAATTTTATTCGATTATATAAATTTATTTTGGAATATTAAAAAAATAGAGATAAGTTAAATCAGAGATTTGAATCATTGTAAATAGATAAATTACTGCTAAAGAATAGTATTAAAAAATTTCAACCCTCTATTTACTATAGTAAACATTCAGTATACTGAATGAATTACTCATTACTGTAAGTACAACTATTTTATTATACATTACACACACACACACAGAAATAAATATTTAAATACAACTTAATAATGTAAAGAGTTCATTAAAACATACGATGTAGTATTGAGATATTAACATAAACTGAATTAATAACTTATTAAACAATGACAAATAATAACTGATGATGATCAAGGATTGTTGCCTGATAATAGTATAGCCCTCTACATATTTTCACGCAGAAAAACTCATATACCACAATTTATGCCACTCATTCATGTGCAAGTTCAAATCAAGATAAAATATCAATCCAGAACCTCAGCATTCCTGCTCCAGTTGATATACCAACTGATTTTTCTCCACAGTTTTCTGAAATTCAACAGAAATTTCACAAATTACCTGAGTTTTTCATATTTCCTTTCAACTACTATATTAATATCCCATTCTTCTTTTACTAAGAGAAAATAATTAGACCTATCATTTATCTATCTGATTTTTTTTCCCAATTAAATAAATTAGTTTTTTATTTTTAACATAAAAGTCACCTATATATTTTCTTACCACTTTTTCAAAATATCCTTTTTTTTTTTATAATACTATCTTACAACTTTTGTTTCAATTACTATTCATTCCTATAATCTTGCATTCACATTCCAAACTGTTTTATTTTATAATATATTAAATCTAATCTTTCTTTTTTATAATTCATTTTTTTCACTTGTCCTCATCTAATTGTAGTTAATAAACTTTGTTTCAGATTTCACTTCACTATTTTACTCATCCGCTCATTTATATCCCATGGTTTTAATTTTACCTATCTTTTTTATACTTTAATTAAAAGCTATTTCTTTTATTTATAACTCTTAAAATGTAATTCCAATTCTATCACTACTAATTAAGAATCGAATGTCATCCCGTGATGTACTATTAATACTGCTTCTAAATCTCCTATAAAGCACTGCATAATCAACCTGGAGTATATTCCTATTATCTTGAGCATTTCATAGGGAAATTAACTATGTTCTCATTACTACTATATTATTTTTCTTACAGACTTTAAGTATTAAATGAATGTACTTAGTTTTAAAATCATACCTACCATCTTCTACTGCTTTATCCAAATCTTTCTGGGCAACATCTCTTCTTTCTTGTCGTTTAGAAAGCTATAATAAAATATAAGATTCTTTTCTTTTGAACATCATAATCACTTTTTTTTTAATTATTAGTATCTTTAATATTTTAAATACACATATATATCCTTAAGCTAGATGTAATTAAAGAGGATTTGAACCCAGGCTTTCAAGCGCCCTTCAGTCATCCATTTCATCTTACAGGATCAATACACATGACCACATACATGTGGAAAAGATAAATGATCTCCAATATACATATTTTGTGCTGAACCAGTTGGTCTGGATCAACATTCTCCCACACACATATATAATGAGTGCACGGTCTATATTAAGATAGCAAATCTTCAAACTTTAATGGTCAGGTTTCAATCTTCTCCACATTCTTAACTGTTCAGCTATCCATATCATTGAAAAGCAGATGATAGCATGTTTAAAGCCCTTGTTTGCCAATTTTGGTGTTCTACCCATGTTAACTGTAAGTTGTTGTACTGACCTTTCATATGTATAACCTTAAGACCATTTAAATACATAGAAGAGGGATGCCAATATTATAAATAACCAAATTTTTACAGGTATTATGAAACAATGGTTAGAACATGTGTATATTACTGTCCTGACTTAACAGTTTGATCCTAGAGCAAGTGAAATTGAGTTTTTTTCAAATCACATTTCTTTCAGAGAGCCTGACCATAACACACATAGATAAAATAATTACTGATCAGCAAATGGATATTTAGCTATTAACTACAGAGCAAAGCTCTCAGGTTTATCTCAGCTAATCAGATGAGTGTTAATGAACTAATTTTAAAACAACAATGCAATTGTAATATTATGTCGACTTTTATATTAATCTAAATCAGACTCCTCCAAGCACTGAAGCAGTGGTTTACTTTTTTTTTTTATATGATGAGACAACTTGTCTTCAGTAAAAATTTTTAAAATCTCCCTCAAAAAAAAAAGTTAAAGTTATGATCCCTCAAAAGATATTTTTTTGACAAAATGTAACTAGCTTTATTTCATTTATTTCTGTATTTTATTGTTACTAATCAAAATAATAGTTTTTACAGATGTTATGAGAATATTTGAAATCCATGATAATTAATAAATTTGATGTATAAATAATAATTAGAAGAAAAAAAAACCCAGCTAATTGACTAATTATAACTGCTATATAAAAGACTGCTCTTAACAATAATTGAATACTCAAAAATACAAAGACAACGGAAGTGTTTGGCAAAAATATAATTTTTAAAAAGACATTCCTGATTAATAATCATATAGTCAATGTGTACAATTCATGTTAATTTAAAATGAAAAATTCATAGAGAAGTTTCATCACATTATTCAAAAACTGCATCTCCAAGCCCATGTTCTCATCTATCGGTGGGAAATTTGTTGACGCATCCAAAAAACTATTTTGTTATAAAACTTTTTGTACAACAGTTGTCATTTTTATTACGCAAATTTTACATATTTCTTACAGAAACACGACACAACTCTTAATCTTTATGAAACATTTGGAAATAGCTTTCTTATAGTAATAACCATTATGTTTCGCAGAGAGAACATTAAATTATTATATTTAAAAGAGAACAATCAAACCCAATACATCAAATTCTTTGATATGCATAGTATTTTTTTTACTACAGAATTTTAAGAAGTTGTCTGACAAAAAAAACAAAAACAACAGGAACAATACATATCATTAATCCTTTAAGAAAAAAAAAGTACTATGGCTGTTTATCCAATGCCAAGTGAAATATAAATTAAGGACAAACACTTTATTCAATTCATAAAAATATAAAGAACTTCTATACTATACAATCATATAGATGACTAACATTACAAATTAAATATTAATATTAAAGATATTTATATTTAACTTCCTGAAGGCATTTACAAATAATGACTGATGAGGTCGTTAATTTACCCTAGATCTGTTTTTAAAGCCTTCAGAGGCGAATCTCTCCGGTTTCTGCATTGACTTGCCACGAATACAATATAATAGTCCATAACAGTTCTTATAGTCAGAAGCAGAAGAGCGATGCAATAAAGAGCGGTAATCCTTGATCTGCTCTTCTACTTATCATTTTAAAATGTTATTTTTTCTTAATTCTTTGTATTAAATTCAACATAAGATGGGGGTAAAAAAAAATTATTTAAATTATTCCTAATATTATTGGAAAAGTTAATTCAATTATATAACATTCCTTCCACACTATACAGAATAAGAACTTATGTTATAGCTAATAATATTTCATTTCTGTGAATATGTTTTAAAACAAAATAGTCTTCTAAATACTTGAAAGGATTTTTTTGTCAACGAGGTCTAGGCGATGTGATGATGTCTGCTTCCATATTTTCTTTGTTGTCTGTTTTCTCATTCTTGTTGTCGTCTGCTTCCTCTATTGGGAGTTTCTGGTTTCTGACTCTCTCTGCTTTTGACACTGTATGCTGTCTCTGCTGAAGATTAGATTTTCCCAATTTAAGGAACTTCTATTATGTATGTGATTTATATCTTATAAATCACATTATTTTCAGTTTTTATTGCTAATATAAATTTTGAAATTAATTTAATAATTTTCCTTTCCATTCATGCTTTACAAAAACTATTTCTATTCCATACTAATGTTTTGCATTCAACTTTTAAACTTGTATACTGCTATGTCTGAGGGTTTCTCCTTTTTAGAAACCAGTCAGATAATGAAAAATAAAACTCGCATACAAATGTGTCATTTTATATATAATTATCTATTATAACAAATTAATAACTAAAGGAGAGTGTTAATATAATGACATATATTATAGTTAATGATGACAAAAGCAAATTTTATGTTGCTTTATAGAGTTCAATTACTTTCTTCTTACTACACTCGAGCTTCAGTATTTTACACAGTTTCACTTCTGCTATTTACATTATAGCGACCTTAGAAAAAGTTTACCCAATTCACGGTTCCTTAACAGATGCTTATTCTATTATGCTTCACATTATTGTGCTGGACTGTGCAGAAGAAAAACTTCTAGGCTTTTATAACAGTCGTTTATCATGTTCAATTGCAGGTACGTACAATTTGCAGTAGCGCTCTCTTTAATTTATTTTATAGAGTAAATAATAAACAACACGGATGTTAAAGGGAGTGGAAAAAAGTATCTCTTTAAGTTCATTGTTTCCCAATGCACAAACACACCAGTCTGTCTACCACTCTAGAAATCAATGATTTATTCGACAAACATAATCTTTAAATTTAATTGGTGCTCGTCATATTCTAGAAGCTTTAGAGATTTTCTTCCTGTCTTTTTTATATGTCTCTAGATCGAGATCGCTACTAGGATCAGTTTCACCCATATACTTTTTATTCATCTTACCTTCAGGCAATGTATTTAGGTAAACATCTGGTATAGGGTTTTCATAGCGATAGTGAAGGTGATTAACATGTTTCCTGAATTCCCTTGCCATTTTGTAATTTTACAAGACGTATTTGCCTTGACAATCTTTGCAACTCTACAATGCAGTGAAACATTCATATCCTTTATACTACAAGCAATGATTGTTATATCTCAAAAATTTTTAGTAAATAAGAACATTTGCCATTACTGACTTTATTTCTACTTATATACTACTCTCTAATGACATCTTTGCAGCTATATATCTTACCAATTTATTACCTCTCAAGTTATTCTCTCAGTGTTCAGTTTCCTTTTCCATCTTCATTACATAAACTCATTAATCTTAATATTCATAACTTCTTGCATGTTTTTGTTGAGTTCAGCTTTTGTTTTGTAAAGTTTCAATTTTTTTTAATGAACTTTAATTTTACCGCCTTCTTTTATAATGACAGCATTTATTTTCATTGCGCTTTTCGTATGTTCAAGAAATATTCTAATAATAATTAGAATAGCACCATAACCTTTCATTTTTCTAAAATAAAAATTCAGGTTTTCACATTTAAGGCTTACTCCTCAATTTTATATTAGTGCAGCTACAGTGTCGGATTCTGGTGCGTAAGACCCTGGGCTCAATTCAAATTCTGGCACTATTGACGCTCAAACTTCTTATAAATTCCTGTGCATTTTATTTTTTATTCAAATATTTTTGTCAAATCAAAACCACTAACTACATAAAATTAGTCAATTACACATGGGTCTCGTTTTACACGATAGGTAGGTTCCTCAGAAAACACGTGCAAACGAAATCGCGCAAAAATAGATGTAACTTACATTGAAAAAGGGGGGATGCGGTCTGTGATTTTTCAAAATTCGCGTAAAAGCAAAGCACCAACGTAAAATTACTTTAAAATTCGCGCAAAAAAAAAGGAAATAAAATATGACTAATAAAAAATTTCAAATTTGAAAAAAATTGATACAAGACAAACTTTTTTTAACTATAATATTTAATTTTATTCAAAATAATATATTTTTATGCATAATTTACAGTACAGTAATTTACATTTTTTTATACACGTTTTAATTATTATCGCTATTTGCCGAAATACACGTTCGTTTAAAATCAGATTCTCATAAGAGGCAACGTAATTAATCTTTGAGACGATGATTTTATTAATTGTTTATGAACTTAGACTTATGATAATAAAAAGACATTTATTCACCATTGCTGGGAAAAATTTAATTAAAACTAACAACTAAAAATTAAATTCTTATTTTTGTCTTTAATTTTTTAATTTTCAATTCCGTTTAAAATCAATTTTCGTTTCACTGCTATTACTCAACTTTTAAAAATAAACTTGTTGGACACTAAATGATTAATAATTGATTACGTTCTTTTTTAAAAAGCAAAAACAGAATGTGATTTAAAATTCAAAATTAACATGCACAATGTTTAAACAAATTTACATTATAATCTTGTAAAATTTAATCTGTGTATACATAAAATGTGGAAATCATGATTTTAATTTCATTATTGCATAAAATCTTACTATTATAAAGCACTGAAAATATTGTAATTACTAAGATGAAAGTCGAATTCCAATAATGTGCTATTACTTTCATTTATTATTTAAAGTAATAGTGCATTATCAGAGTTCGACTTCCAGTGAAACACGAATCGCGTAACTTCAAAATCGTGTTAAATAAGTCCTCATAAAAAGAGATCCAGGTTTATATTAAAGGAATTAAATTTTAGATTCACTTTAATAACACCAAAGTCATCTACTGCAATA
Source organism: Epiperipatus broadwayi (assembly GCA_028023455.1). NCBI lineage: Eukaryota > Metazoa > Onychophora > Udeonychophora > Euonychophora > Peripatidae > Epiperipatus > Epiperipatus broadwayi. The sequence goes on from JAQFVV010000130.1 coordinate 2,405,114, forward strand.
AGAAAAGAACACTGAAGAATGCAAAATGTAAATCTCCAAATAATATAGTCAATGATCCTTATAATTAAGGCATTAGATTGCTCCAACATATCCAAAGGCTAATTTACTTCTTTTGTTATCAAGATATTCATCTGAGTTTGCTTGCAAATACCACATTATCAATTGCACCCATGCCATAATTTTAATAATAAAATTATTATTTATCAAAATTCTTTTCATTTTGTGGATGTGTGTATTCTTGTACCATCCTCACGAGTTATTTGATAGTTCCAAGTCCACACAATGTAGATTATCATAATTTAAGACTTTCTACTCTTACTCAACTCTTCATATATATCCTTCCATCATATCTTAAAGTATATAATCAATACCATTTGTCTCGCCTTGTATAATTTTCTCATGTAGTAACCTCTTAAATAAATCATCACACGACCACCATTTCTTATGCTGGCACAATAGCAACTTTCTCCATACAGTATTGCCACCTAGTGCAAGTCAGAGTAATCAATAGATGCTAGAAGGTTAGTGCATCAAAAACTTTATCTAGTGCCTACTCGTCTGCTTATGGCTTTCATCGGTGAGGAGCCTTGGATCTGAGGGCATGGCACGTAGAGCTTTGAATCTAATGCACCTCTCCAGCAATGTCTTTGATCTTAACTACAAAGCTATGAATCCAAATTTACAAATAATAATGTTCTCAATCCAAGATAATTTACTTATAAACTCATACAGATCTGAATCTAGTTCAGTATATATATATTGGGGGGTTTGGTTTTTTAATGACCATAGTCACTAACATCCTTTGTCCAGGATTGATATTAAATCACTATAACATCACATGACCTTCATTTCTTATGCATACACAATCTATTAACGCATTATCAACTTTCTTCATACCAATCGCCACCTAGCACAAGCAAAAGTAATCAATGGTAGTAGTTATTTAATACCAAACTCAGCCAAAGGATATTAGTGACTATGGTTATTAAAAAATCAAAGTCATCAAAATATACAGACACTGAACAAAGATCAGATCTGTATAACTATACATGCAAATTACCTTGGATTAAAAACAGTATTGTATATTCAGTTTTGGTATCATAGCTTTATAGTTAACTAAAAAGGTAAAAAGGGGCAGCTGGGAGGATACATTAGGTCCAAAGATTTAGCTATAGTGCTCTCAGCTTAACTAAAGCTCCTCATTGATGAAAGTGATAAGCCAGAAACTTAGTCTGGGGATATTGAAAGAGAAGGACTTTGATGCACCATCTTCCAACACTCATTGATTATTATGGCTTGCCCTAAGTGGCAATATGGTATAGAGAAAATTGTTTAACCTTACAAATCTCAGGATCAACAGATACAAACACATTTTTTTTTTTTTTTTATTGCTTTCATTCACTTCTCAAATTCCACTGTATTATTCTACGTATTTCTAATATACTTTAGCATTTGCAAATTAAGTCATCAAGGAACACATATAAAACACACTAACCATATAAAATGTTTACTTTTCATATTTATATACATAAGTTTGATTTTTTTTTTTTTTTGATGCAAAGTATTGGGAAATTCATAAATTTTGAAATATCTATTGCCACTTAATTCCTAAAAATATTATATCAAAACATCGTATAATATTAATCTTAAATTTACAAATCTTTATAAACTGGCTTTTACACAAAAGGAATAACCTAAGTTTTCAAAATATACTTTTTTTTTTTGCAAATAATTTAATACTTTTTGATGTAACGCGCACAGATCTCAATGTAAATCCTAATATACAAATAAACTTGCTTAGATAATGCATATAAAAACCATGGATTTCGAAAGACTGAAGGTAACAATTATCTACAAACATAAAATTTAATATCAATTCTGATAAAAAGACAATCCATTTTACAATAATCTAGATCAGGGGATATCAAACTGTGGCTTGCAGACAAATATGTTTCTTTGTTCCAATCTTGTGGCTCTTTTTGATCATGACAAACATAAACATATTTTTTATTTTCTCTTGCCGTTTGTAAATAAATATTTTGATGACTCTAGGACAGGAAAAATCCACATTATAGCATTGTTTCTTGAATTCAGTCTTATTATAGAATAGTAATTATCATATAAGATGAATATTTAAATAATGGAAATTTGTGAGTGAATCAAACTGTCAAAGTAATTTTTATTTATTTTTTTAGAGAATTTTTATTTTCGTTAGGATGTATATAGATTCTATTATATTCTATTACTAAAATATATGTTCAAATATATCCACAGCCATTTAAAAATTTGTACTTTTCATCAACATATTTTCACCTCTTTCCTTGTGGTTCTTTGATTGTGTGTGTGAGCGGGTGAGATAAACAAAATGGCTTTTTGCATTAAAAAGTCTGCTGACTCCTGATCTAGATTTATTTATGTGAGTATAAACAATCAATGACAATGTCAACCAAACACTGGAGGAATATGACATCCACCAACTATTTTTTTTTTCTTCTGTTATTTCTAATAAGTGTATATTTTAATGAAAAGTTGACTGGTTCTCTCTTCAGGCAGCCTGCAGTGCCATCTCTTGAGATAATGTGTTGGTTTAGCTATTCACTACAAAAATTTTCAAATGCTAATGTGTCTGGATCATGAATTAGACTGTGAAATGTGATAGCATGTTTCATACCGTCATATATAATCTTCAATATTCTCACTACCAACATGAAATTTTGCACATTATTTAAAAATATTTTAATCATGATTTCACTGTTATATATAATTTGGACCATTTCAAATATTTCAGTTAACAGTTTTGTCCAATTTAAAACAAAATTTAATGTTAGAATGTTCCTCCAACATGGGTTAAGATATGAAATATAGTCACATTTCATGTCGTAACTCACATGATGTCATAATTTTTATGGCGAGTAATTAAACTATGTCACTACTTAATACACACATTTATTCAGAGATGGCTCTGCAAGCAGCTTTGAGAAGGAACCAGTTCCCAATCACCTTGTCACTCCTAGCCAATTACCTAGCTATGTGGGTTTTTTAAAAAAAGTCAGTACCTATATATTTTAGTGGTTCACTTAAATCGAAAAGAAATAGTTGAATATAAAAGTGATTTGTTTAATTAAAATATTCAATAATAGCTATGATAATAATAATTCTCATTTGTGTAAAATGTACGTTTTTTATAAGTTTCCTCATATACATTCTAATGCAATTTTTATATAATTTTTCTAACAGTTTCGACTATCCTGCAGTCTTCATCAGAACTACAACATTTGAACATAATCATATAATCATTATTTTATATACATACAAAGGTACTCATCTTATAGCTAAAGACGCCGTTCTATGGCGCGGTTTTCATGCTAAAACACATAAAAATGCTGTTTCCACGGCCAACACGTTCGAACCCGCGTTTTACTATAATACAACTTTTTTGTTGTGCTACAGAATGCAGGCCGCTATGTCGCGTCGCAGTACAGCATGTATGTCACTAAGCAGCAATTACATTTTCCGAATTCACACAGTTTATAAAATAATTACGGCCTGATGAGAGAGTTTGTATTTGAATTGTGTTTAAATGTTGTTTTCATTGGATTTTTTTTTTATTTTAAACTATTGAAATGTTCAGATTTTTTAAAACAATAATTATAAGACTTTTTACAATGTACTGTATTGAACTTTTATTTGGGTAAATGTTAGATATCTATGTTTTTATTGAGTTGCAATTAGGTAACGTGTCAAGTAACATTCCACGAGACAAAGAAGATTCTACCATCTATATATTTTTGAAGTAAAAAAGAGCGGTACGAAAAAAATATCCAGTAAGAAAAGTCCAAATATACAGGTTTTTTTGTAAATTTAATAAAAAGCAAATATTATAAACATGTTTAATAAGTAAAGAAGACATTTGTAGGTGTTTGTTGTTTTTTAAAAAAGTTTGAGTTTCTTTCTTCTGTCCGAGTACGCTTACGATTTTGAATTTTTTTATTTTAGCATTACAAACAAACAGAACACTAACCCTAAAACTAACCCTAACCCTAAAACTAACCCTAAACCTACCCCTAAACTAACCCTAAACCTAACCCTAAAACTAACCCTAAATCTAACCGTAACAACTTTTACTTTTATTACAATTATTATTTTTTAGTTAAACAACAACAAAAAAAGTCGTAACACAAGTAAAAAAATATCCGATAGAAAATTGATAAAAAAAAACCCGTAACACAAGTAAAAAAATATCCGATAGAAAATGTATAAAAAAAAAGCCGTAACACAATTAAAAAAATATACGATAGAAAAACACGAATCAAATTTTAATTTATTGATTTTATTTTACATTTATTATTATCATTTAAATTGTATACGTTAATAAAAAATAATATTTATAAAAGACGATTTTGTTTTGTTTTTATTTTCGCATTACAAAAAAGCACAGAAAAATTATTAAAATCAACGGCCCGTGAATGTTCATATTTTATAGTTTTAGCGTGAAAACGGCGCCATCCAACGGGATCTTTATCTATAATACAAGCACCCATATAAAAATACATATTTTACATTATTATTCATAATCATATTTTATTTTTAATTCTATACCTTTACTTCTCTTATTTCCTAATTATTGTTTTCTTTAAATTCCTGATAAATTGCTAATATTTATATAATTTCTTATATTAACTTCAATCTGCTTGCACTTCCCAAAAATTTTTTCTTGCATGTAAGTTTCTCATGTCAATGTTGTAGATTAACAGTAGGACATCAAGCGCCCAAAAGTATAAAGCTTTTTAATAGAATCAGAAAAACCATGATTATCAATAATGAAGATCATGTCTGATCTGTCCAAAATTTTTGTATTCCTTAATTTTTCAATTATGTATTCATAATGTAGCAATTAAGATATTAGGCAAATTAAGATATGGACATTAAACCTTATTACTTCTTTTATTAAGGTACAATATACAACTTTTTAATTGTAATCATGAAATAAAGATAGCTTCTTATCACATGGGCATAACTCCAATGCGATTTTATCAACTGTCATTTTCTTTACACTTTCATTCTATCAATAAGCATGAGAAAGATGGAAAAAAGGCCCCAGTCCATTTATTTAAGTGATTATAGCAAACAATCTATAATTTAATATTTATAGCTATGAATTCAACTTTTAATAGATCAAATTCTGAACTTTTTGCATTGCAGACTTAATTTCCTTTTCTATTTTGATTACATTTCTTAATACACAGCAAAATAATAATCCCTGGATGAGTTTTTTATATATTTCCCATTAGGATACAGTACAAATAACGTTCCGGTGAAAAATGGTTCTCTTTCCAAACTTCCTGCACTACCATTTCTAAATTAGCACATGTTATGTAGAGACAAAGATTAGCTTTTTATTACAAAACTTTGATATAAAACATGTTTGCATCATGATTTATGACAGTAAATGTGATAATGTCTTTCGCACCTTTGTAAACTGTCTTCAGTATTCTCCCTGCAATCCCAAAATACTACAAATCACTTAAAAACTTTCTTGGTACTCATGACTTCACTGCTGAAAGCACTCTGAATCATTTGAAATATTTCATTAGCGGTCTCACCCAATTTAAAACAAAATTTAATGTTACTGTATTGTTCTAGTGTGGGTTAAGATATGAAACCTTTCATATTGTAATTTATGAACCAGACATGCTAACATCTACATATCGTAACTCAAGTCAATGCCATGAAATCTTAGAAATGAATAGCTAAATTATGTCCCTATGTAACCCAAGTGTTGACTCAGATATGGTAATGCAAGTCATTGGCTTGTCACTGGCATACAGTGCTTATTTCTGTATTAAATGTGGATAACTTAGTTAACAACTTTGATTATCAAGTGAGATTTTAACATTAATATTTAATTTCAATTACTTATTTTCCTCACTTATGTTAGAGAAATATCTTTTTAATCAGTTTAGATCATATCAGTTTGAAACTATTGTTCACATTAATATTTTTAGCAAGAAATGCATTAGATTAAACAGTAAGTTCTTTGTGAGCAATTTGCTTTTAACATTTTTAAGAAACCTTCATTCATGAATAAAATAGCATTGAATGAGATTAAATAGTATTTTATTTAATATTTTATTGCAAAAATTATTTTAAAAATGTAATATATAGGGTATATGAGCACAGACTTTCAGATGACCCATCTCTCTCCACTCTATCTAATAACACTGATACACTCAAGCACATATATGCTGAAAAGATAAATAATCACCAATGTACGTATTTCATGCTAAACCAGCAATCATCAGTTGGTCCAGATTATCATCTCCCACACATATATACTATAAGTGCTCAGATATATATTAAGATAGACAATCTTCATACTTTAATGGACAGGCTCCAATCTACTACACACTCCAACTCTTCAACCGTCTATCCAATTGAAAATCTGATGATGGAATGCTCAAAGGCCACCCTGAGCCGAGATTCTTGTCACACCCATGTTTACCTAAGGTCAATCTGAACCCCACATGTACAGGACATAATCCATTTAATACATATGCAAAGATGGGCAGACATCTCTACAATCTAATAACTGAAAAAATGTGTAAATTCACATACATTGTAGTTTATTCATTTTTAAATAAATGAAGAATGTTTTTTTATTTGTTCAAATCTAAACCACAATTAATATAGAAAATGTATTACTGAGTATGTGCAAAAAAAGAGTCATATACAAGTAATTCATTTGTGAGAAATTTTAACCTAACGAATAGATGTACATACCTCAGCAGATTTCATTTCTGGAGGCTTGCCATCAAATACGTAAACAGGTTTGATTCCATTTTCTACTATTCTAATAGTTCGGTAAAAAATCCCCATAAGGTGACTAAATTTTGAAAAGAAAAAAATAAAATAAAAAATTACTGGGCAAAATAGTCTTAAAAAATGTTAACTTGGAGTGACAGACAATTTTTTTTAATAATGTAATGACAAGGGGGGGGTGTGTGTTTAATTACAACTAAAAATGGAAATTTTTATGAGTTAAAAAAAACTTGTGCATAAATAATACGATTATTTACACTTTTTTTTTCTGATTTCATATTTAAACATAATTTTTAAATAAAGATCAAAATCAATGAATTTAATTTTTTTTTTACTACAGCTTTAAATATTAATATATGTATATATAATAATAGATGGATAATTAAAATCTTAAACTGAATCCAAAAGATTATAAGAAGACTTAAGATTAAAGAAACCACATGTGAGATAGATGGATGAAATAAGGAAATGTGTTATGTGGAGATGAGAGGTTACAAATCAAAGAAACTGAAGTAAAACTATAGATAATAATAGAGGGATAAATATTAATTCTTATTAAGCGCGATATCAGCACGTAATAATTATATAAGGCTAAAACCTTAGTACATGCACTCAAAGCGCATGTACTAAGGTTTTAGCCTTATATAAGTAATAGAGGGATAAGTAAAATCAAACTGAATTCAAAAGATTGTAAGAAGACTTAAAAAACCACATGTGAGATAGATGGATGAAATTAAATAAGGAAATATATTATGTGGAGAAGAGAGGTTACAAATCAAAGAAACTGAAGTAAAACTTGGAGAGACTTTCAACTTGCAATGGTTAAAGATTAAAAATGATATGTACATGCTAATTTATATTATTGTTAATTATTATTTTATATATGATTAAAAAAAAACTATTATTAATAATAAAAATAATAAGACTATATCATTATCATTTAACTTTTCTTGAACTTTCTTATTAAATTAGCACAAACTTATTCAATAATATTGGAAAATGAAAAAAAAAAGAATACTACAATTAACTAATGATTATTACAAATACAAGTCTTATATTGTCTAAGAGGTTGCCTTAGAGGTTGCCTTAATTACTTGGTTATTACAATATCATATTGAATTTATTTTACACATAATCAAAAATTATGATTTTTTTTACAATAAACTCTGCTATACTATGCAAGAATAAAATATATACTGCTATTAATAGCAAACTATAAAAGGCAATAAATCTGAAAGACAAAAAAATGTAAAATTACTAAAAAGAAGAAATTGAAATATTTTAAAAGTTATTAATGTTATATTTGTTCATAAATTGTTCTATTTTGATAGGAAACTTTTAAATATATATATATTTTTCATATGTCAAAGCGTTGACCGGGAAGCGAACCCGGACCAGCTGCTTGTAAGGCAGCTATGCTAACCACTAGGCCACCAACGCTTGACTTAAATATTTTGATAACAGATTTATTATATTCCTTGTAAAATTATAATTAAAATATGTAAAAACTATTATTTAAGAAAAATAATGTGTTAATAATAAAAAATGGACATAATTGTCTATTTCATTTTGTTTTACATACATCCATGTTTTCTAAATATATATAAGGGTTATCATAATAAACAAATAAAAAATAATAAAACATGTAAATATTTGTTTTCAAAATTATTAGCAGTCAAAACTTTATAAACCCAAAGAATATCCACTATTTGTTGCCATGGCAATCTCTATAGAGAAGAGATCGATTCCTCCTACAATGGATTCCTAAACCTTTCATCCTACTCTAAAATTTTTTAAACAAAGAGCTAAGACATATGGCTATAATAGATCGAGATTTTAATCAGCTTAGAAGCTTTAAATAAATCCCATTCATTAATCAAAAATAATTTGGTGGTAGCCTTAACAACAAATTGTGGATTTTCTATTGATTTATTAAGCTTTGGCTAATGAGCTGTAAATTACATTTGGACACATTTGCACATCTATATTACACCAGTAATCTGTAGGGATTATCTTTTAATATAACTATGTACTGTAATCTTCATACAGTTATATAGAAAATACATAATGATGATAATGATGGAACCTAAAAAATGGGATATATTTCCCATACACCTCTTCAAAATCAAATGCAAGCACATTTACAATCTTTATCTGGGCATCATCTTTTCATGCGAAAAGAAAAATGCTGAATGGACCAATCTCAACCATCCCTATTTTCCCAATTTCCGATAACATTTGGCATTTTCTCAGTGGTTCAGCATTAGTGCTGGAAATAGAAGCCTGAAAAGATGGCCAGCCAGAAGTACACAGATGATATAGTAAACCTGTAATGATTTATTCCAAAATTATTTTAAAAATAATAATAATTGGTTAAAAGGGAAACCCAATGATTCAATAGTATTTTTTTTTTTTTGGGAATGTGTATGTATATATTGTATCAGTCGAAAAACCCCACCACCATAATAAGACCGAAACTCAAAGTCAGATTCAAACTCAGTCAAACCAAACTGAATTCAAACCCAACTCAAGAGCTCAGATCAAATCAGTCGACGGTACATGACTATGCGCCAAGAACTAGCTCAACGGATGATGATGATTTGAGACCCCTTAACTGACTCTAACAAAGTATAATAAAATAACAGGATATTTCTAAGTCAACTCATATATGTATAGGTTCGGGTTGTCAATACAGACAGCAAGCATTAATATTAAAATAACTATTGAATAAAAAAAGTTAAAAAAACCAAATGTGTTAATAAAATGTTTAATAATAATTATAATTTTGTTCAACTTTTAGATTATGATTATATAGATTACCTCTAGTCTTTAAACGGAATTTATAATTACAATAAGAATGGCAGTCCTTATTATATGCCAATAACTATTATGCAATATTCTAGGATGATTATATATTTCTATGCCCCCGACAAGAAAATAAAGATAAAGGTATTTGGCTGTGACTGAAATTATTATTCTAATTCTAAAGGAAAGAATGTGAGATTTATTTTCACATTCGTAAGTCAATTCACAAAGAGTAAGATACGTATCTAGGGCATAACTTTACTATTTAACAGAAAACTTATTTAATTAGAAATGAATAAGTATTTGTTCAACTTTAATGAAATCACTTCATCATGATTTACGAGCATGAGAGTGGGGCTTTATTTGAGCTGAGAAGTAAACGGTACTGACGACTTATGAGCTATAAAAATAAATACGAGAAATAATTGCTTGTCGGTGATTTGAGAAAATAGCAGGGCGGCTTGTATTTGACAAGTCTTTGATGCCCTATGAAGGATCCATAGAACACAGGGAAGCCAGGCTGGGTCGTAGCCACAAACCTTTGGTCTTCCAATATAAAAACCAGCATGTGAGGAAGTGGTTTCTTCCTAGGTAATTAAAGTAATAATAATAATATCACTGATGACAAGCTTACGGGGCAGAAGATGGCTCGCGTCAGCAACGTTCGGAAAATGATGACCCGATAATCATCGAGTGTAATTAATAAAACCCATTTTATATAAAGAATGCTCTAAGTGATGACCTGATCATGGAATTAAAGTCAAACGAGCTTTAATACAGAAATACTTGACATAATTATAAAATGATATTAAACGTCATGCCCTCCCTGAATTTAATAGAAAGTATAAAATTTGAATTAGAATATTTTGACATTAATTCCTTTATCGACCCTTTCGCAAAACATTTTAAGATTATGAATAAATAAATATCTGTAAACTAGATGAAAGTGCCGAGGACATAGATTAGAAACTGAGCTAATAATTTATTATTAGCCATTAATAAAATAGTAAAAATTGTATAAATCCTTCAACTTGACAATTTATAGAACCATCTTAAATTAGTTCCAATGGGCAAACATTACTATCAAACTTAATATTAGATTATTTCCATGAGATACGTGTAACAAAAGAAATTATTGTTGAGTTGAAGTATTACTGGCATATAATCAAAAATAAATGACACAATAATTATTCAATAAATATATATAATACAGTTAATGAAACGAACCGCCATCGTAAGAAAGGAAAGTTAACAGATATTAAATTTAAAGACTAGAGATAGAAAAACGAAAATTATTTATACAGATTAATACATTAAGAAATGAGAAGAGCTTTTAACAGTACTTAATTTAAAGATAGTGTAAATTAAAGTTCGGAAACTGGCCAGAAAGTTACGGTTCATTAAAGAAATATGTTACCATTCCTTCCGTGGTTGGTTCCTTAGTTTACACGGCAGAGTCCGATTTGGTTGAAACGTAGGCGCACATTTTGTGAATTAGTTGAATATCATTTTGATCGATTCTTTCAGGATTTTGGCAGCAGGATTGGTCCGGAAAAGGTTTAGTTTAGCAGCAACATTGAAGATCTTCTGGGGACTTCAGGCACAGTAATCAGACTCCCAAAGTTCAGCCCCTCACCATGATGGAGACACTATTGAAATTCATAATTTAAGACGCACGTAAATTTTAGTAGCACTCCTTTTAAATACAAATATGGCTTCTCCTCCAAACTTTTCCGGGCTATTTATACTGTCCTCTGGTTTCCCGCCTATTCCAAATTAGATGCCTTCAGGCTAGAGCTTCTTGCATTATCAAAATTACAAAATTTTATTAATTGATTTTAGATACATTCCTTCGATAAGACTTTCAAACTCATTAACTTTGAATTCATTTTCTAATTAGAAAATGAATTTATAAATCTAAAAACGATTTTAATTAGGAACCGTCCTTACATTTTAAATTATTATCTTTTTATTCATTAATAAAACTTTCTCCATTGTCTTTGGAAAAGGACAATCTGAGAGCTTATCAAAAGAATGTAGCTTTTAATCAGTAAAATTTGAACAAACTGTTTAAAAGTAAAATAAAACATTCCAGACGCAATGAAACTTTATAATGAATATATATATTTAAATATTTATAAATATATATGCACGATCCACGCAGTTATAATATATATAAATTCATGAATAATTTTATCATGAATTTATTAATGAATTGATTAGTTTAAATGTCAAACTAGTTAGTTTTAACATATTTTTGTATAATACTATTTTTAATGAAACTAGCGTGTATTGAACGTATAAAGCCCCATTGCATTGGAAATCCATGGTTAGTACTAGGGTTTGAAGTGGACTACAGGTGGGATATTATGAAGCTAGGATCGAATGTAGATCCGACTGCTTCAATATGTATGTGCATAAGTGAGGTATATAAAAATATCTTATTTGGATTAAATACATAAATAAAAATGTATATAAAAAATATATAATTTATTAAAATAAAACTTTAATATAAAAAAATATAATCTAGGTAAGGATATTTTACATATATTAAGAAAAAATTATAGTTTAATGAAAGATGTTTTAGGAGGAATGGTTAAGTGGAAATAAGAAGAACGGTAGAGACTGACATTGTTGGATGATAAACGACTAAACATCACATTATCACCATCTCTATACTAGCACATAATTGTTGTAAACAAAGGCAAAACTCTCCATACAGTAATGCCACCCTGTGCCAAACAGAGTAATCAATGGATGCCAGAAGGCTTGTCCTAAGATCTAGGTGCAGTGCTCTCAGATCCAAGGCTCCTCACTGATGATGGCCACAAGCCAGAAACTAGTCTGGGGATATTGGATGAATAGGCACTAGATAGGGATTTTATGCACAAGCCTTCTGGCATCCACTGATTACTCTGTTTGGCACAGGGTGGCACTACTGTATGGAGAGTTTTGCCTTTGTTTATTGTTGGATGATATAAGAGATGGGAAGAATTACATGGAATTGAAGAGCTGGGCAATGAATAGAAGAGAATGAAAAAATGGATGAATTGATAATATGATTACTCTCTGGAGTTGTCCATTTGACAGAATACTGTTGATGACGAATGGTGTTTTAGAAGAAGCAAGAGCTTAAAATATATATATAACTTAATTAGATTTATCGATAAAAAAAAAAAACCCCAACTGAATTTACTAATCAAGTATGTAATCATTACATGACCACCACCTCTTATGGTTGTGTATTGATTACTCTAGCTTGTTGTGTGTGGTAAAATATATATAGTGAGTTTTTCCTGTTTTATGTAATCATTATTAAACCAAAAAAGATAAAAGAAAAAATAAATGATATTCTATTATATAATTTTAATTAAAAACAAAAAATGTTAAGCTAAAAAAACAAAAAATTATTGGGAGGAAAAGATTAAGCGAAAGAGCACATTCTTTTTGTTATTATATAAATATTAAAAAAGCAGTCTAGAAGAGACTAGAGAGTGGGGCAGTTGGCAATTGTAAATTAAAATTCAGTTTCACAATTTAGATTTTTTAATATAGGTTTCTATTACACATGCAAAAAGGAGTCAATTTTTAAATTTAGTTTTAAAAATGATAAAAACTAAATTTATTTCAACTAAATTTGTTTTACAAATTTTTAGAGAAACAAGGCCTAATTAAACAACGATTAAAAAAAATTTACTCAAATAGCATATCTCATTATTAATTAATATTCTTGGAAAATAGATTTCTTTTAAGTTTTGTTTCATGTTTTGTAAAGGTTTTAAAATGTCAAATAAACATATTTTCAGCGATTATGATAATTAAGTGTTATTATCTATAAGCACGCTGTTTACTTATCTGAAGAATTTTGTAAACTTGGGTAGTTAACAATAATTATTGGCTTACTAAAAGGGCAGACTGGAAAAAATTTTGTCTTTGGTCTCTGATTGTTGTTACCACAATGAAAGACATGGAAACTCTACCAGCAGCTGAACTAATAATCATGCGCAGCTACAAGCCGCAAAAGAACTTTACTGCAGCATGGAGGCCATAACCATCAGGATGTTGAACCCTGCTTGCTGAATATGATCCAATACTATACAAACTAACTTCATCTATATTAAATTGCAGTTAAAACAGACACATTTCTCAACAGTAAAAATGGTCAAATTTTCAAGATAAACTCTACCTGGAAACATAGAACCCTATTGCGATTAAGATTTCAAAACCATAAATGCAAAGCTTTTTATTAGAAACCACCAAAATGCTCTCTTTTTGAAAAACGTACATAAATGTAATTTTACCTTTATACAACATGTTAAAAAATTATCGAAAAAGAATGTTTTATGAAACTTTATGATTCAGAAATGTAAATATAGTTAAAGATCCAGCAAAATTAGTTACTCAAATGGGCATTGTTAGATAATTGGAAGATTTAAAAATTATACTAGAATTGTGAAAGCAAGTTTATTAAAAAAAAACAGGGGGGTGGGATAGAATATTGGTTTATAGTTATATAAAAAATATATGTATTTGTATAATTTTAAAATTTGTCATATATTTTATTTATTTATATCATGTGATGTACAAAAGTTCTATATTGTGAAAATGTCTCAATAAGGAATGAAAGCCGATATGATAATTAAATAATTATAATTATAATCTTATTTAGATTATTATTTTGGATATTTGACTATTGTATGTATTTCTGTAAGCTGTTTACATATCGAAACATTTTTTCCTCTCATAACTATTAAATAATTAAATTTTTTAAAGCTGAGTAAAGAAACATAGCTATCTATGAGAATTCAACAGTTAAAAATAATGTAATACAGATACTAATGTTATTTACCTACTGAAATAGATATGATAATATCTAAAACTGAAGAAATTCAAAAACTATTAGACTATGTCTTTTAGGAATTGATCTACTTCTTAATTTACAAGATATAGACCATGAAAATAATTTGAAGCAGAAAATCATTTTTATATCTTGTATTAATTCAAAACTTCATTTAATCATGAATATAGATATTGTCATTTATCAGATTGGAATATAGATGGTAATGTTATTAACCTACTGTGAATGCCAAGTCAGTAGTAAACCCTGTTTTCACATGGGCAGTTTTACACAGGATGTTCCAAAGCTATTAATTTATGTATTTTTTTTAAAATTAAAGTAAAAAATATCCACTACATAGAAAAAATTTAATAATGATGAAATTGTCACAAATAATACTGAGTACTAAAAATTTCTTTTACGAAGTCGACATTTTTCTAATAAATATTAAATAATTACAATTTTAAAGCTGAGTAAAAAAACTTAAATTTTTCTAAGCCTAGAACAATTAAAAATACGACACATGGGGCCCTACTTATTATAATTATTTCACAATGTACATTGTATAATTTTGATTATAGTTATTATTCTATATATTACTATTTTACGTTAAAAAAAATTCCAACTTTTATATATTTAATAATTTTAAAATGTAAAAAAAGTTATATAATTTTTTTTTCTTTCTAAAAGACGCAAACTATTTATTTTTTTCATTGATAAACAGTAAGAAATATATATATTTGTTACAAAAAAATGACTATAATTTTTTTTTGTTTAAATTAATTTATAGTAATAAGTAAAAATTCCCGATTTATTATGTGAAATTTGGAATAGCGTTCATAGAAAAAAAAGTTGTGCGAGATGCCAATGTATATTGTATAATTTCAATTAGAATTATTATTTTATATATTACTATTTTACGTTAAAAAAAAGAATATAATTTTTTTAAAATTAATTTATAATAATAAATAAAAGTTCCTGGATTTTTTATGTGTAATTTGGAATAGCTTTCATAGAAAAAAAAGTTGCAAGAGATGCCAGTTTTTTAATTTTGGTCTTTAGAAAGAAAGCTTTATCGCTTTAAGAAAGTTATAATATTGTCATAATTATGGCCCTTTTGATCAATTCAACCACAAAAGTTCTGTTTAACAGTATCCCAGAAAATTAAGCTGATTAAAGCAACAGCTAACTTGCGAAGTATTCACACAATTCTTATGGAAAAAATATGCAATAGCTGAAAATCACATTATGACAGGGTGAAAAAAATGTAATTAGTGCACTAGCTAACAAAACGTGAAATTATGGAGTTTCTCCGCAGATGTCAATTTTGTTTCGTTCCAATATGCAATAATCGTTGAGGATCTAGAAGTAACATTATCTGTCATTTTTCACGTCATTTTTAACCGCTTATTCACAACAAATACATAGTCCAGTCTGTTACAATTATTGTATCTGGGGAATCACTCAGAAGAAATACATCAAATGAAGCTTTAAACTTTAAAAACTATTTTGCAGATAATTTTTTAAGATTTAATCTTTATTTTTAGTAAAATATAAAATATGAATTCTGATACTATGATAAGATAAAACTCTTATAAAAGAAAAATTAATAATAACATTTACAGCAAATATTAAATTTAATATTAATAGTTTCTAAATAATTTTAGCATTTTGTTTTTCCTTTAAATGTATAATTTTTTTTTTTCACGAATGCTAAAGCAAATAGAATTTAGAATTAGTTTCTCATTCAATTAATAATATTTATTATAACTTTCATATACCTGTTTATTGATTGACTGATATTTTGCCAAATTTTTATTTATAATATTATAGTTAAATAATAATAATTATGATTGTTGAATATTGGCTGTAAGCATATCGGAGCCCATAAGTTAAATTCAATCGAATTAAATCAATTTTCTCCAATATGAATACAAATTCGACTAAAATATATATGTATAGTTTATTTTTTTTACATGTTGGATTTTGTTTTATTATGTTTATATTATAGTTGTCCATTTCTCTCTCTCATCCCAAACCTAGTTAAATATATTTACACCCCCCCCCCCATAATGCACTGCCATGTTTTTCTTTAGAGCTAGTAGTAGATAAACAGAGGGGCTAACATCTAAGAAGCTAGAGGGGGATTTGAATCTGATCTATAGATATTTCTCATTTTAAAGATGGTGCCCTAATCAGCAGTATGGCAGAAATCTTTTAAATAAATAAGCAGCACCTGTAGTGGCAAGAGATAGACCCTCTCTATACAAAGACACTTGATGAGAATAATGGTCAGGAAATATGGCTGGATCTCAAAGTCTGACCATTATTAGTTAGGATATTAATTCTGTTGTAATTCTTAACACCCATTAACACCAAAGATTAAATCATCATACATTCTTATAAAGAAGTATATATATTTAAAAAAAGGGAAGTAAAATTGCAGGCCCATTGCAGTATAAACAATCAATTTATTTTGTATCATTTTTAGGATATGATAGATGAAATAAATTCCGCCTTTATAATTAGACTAAAGGCTATTGGACCAAAAATACGATGATCTGGTTTTTTATGCCTTATTATTGTCTTTTTTTTTACGCTGAATATATTAAACTGTTATTTTATTTTGCTATATAAATTAATTCAATAAAGATTCAAATTGCGAATGCTTATGAATGAAAATTACTAAATAAATGAACATTAATTTAATAATATGAATTTCCTTTTTATTATAATTCCTATAGAATAATGTGTGCATTTGTATTGCAAAAATAGCTGCAGTTAGTATTAATTTTATTTTCCTTTATTGAAATGTGTCTGGAACAACGATAATACTGTAATGATATTATTGGATAAAATCACCTGATAATAAACTTGTCCAGATAAAAAATATTTTTAAAAATCCATATTGTAAATTATATAACTTCCGAGTTTCAGTAAACCTAACAGAAATTTTTTAATAGAGTTTACAATATATGAATGGGTTTGTAGATAGAGGGAGCCTCTTTCCACTAAACAAAGTTGTAGAGTGGTACACAATATGGGGGTGGGTGGGGTGCACAATTATAGATCGATAACGGTAATGTCAAATTTATATAAAGTTTTTGCATATATAATGGCTGAAAGGATGGCAAAATGGATGGAAAAAAATAATAGTGGGAGAAATGTAAGGAAGTTTTAGAATGAATAGGCGTAAAGGATACTTTATTTGTAGTAAGACAACTTATAGATACGAATACAGGTATACAGATATATATGGTCTGTATAGCTATAGAAAAGGTATATAATAGAGTAAATGCAAATAGATTATGGATAAGTTTAGTCAATTTGGGAATGAATGGAGCTTTAGTAGATCTTATTAAGAGATTGTATGAAAATAATTATTATACATATCAATTAGGAAATATAGAATCAGAGTTAAAAATGGAGTGGGATTAAGGCAAAGATGCCTATGTCACCTATTTTGTTTTTGTTATATTTAAGAGAAATAAAGAGAGAGCAATAGAAAAACTAGGAAAAGGGGTAGAGATACAACTAATAGATGGCAAGGGAGTGTATACAAACAATATCATATCATTTATTTGATGATGATATCTTCTTGTGCACAGAAAGTAGGAAAGATATGGATGTTATGCTGAAGATGTGTGCAAAGGTAGGTAAAAAGATAGGGATTAAATTTAGTAAAGAAAAATCAAAAGTAATGATAATAAATGCTGGGATAAGAGAAGAGAAAGAACTTTTCTTGGGGATATAAAGTTAAATGTGATGAATAAATACAATTATTTGGGAATTGACTTAAGTAATTAGAGAAATTGCTTGGATGAGGGGGAGAAAAAATTGAAAAATGAAGTAAAAAAAAAAAAAGAAGAAAGGGACTGATAAAGAAATTATAAGTGTTTTCATATAATAAATATAATGTAGCAAGAATATTATGGAAAGGAGTGTCAGTAGCAAGGTTATGGTAATGATGCATTATGTGTTAGATTACTTAGAAAAAGTACAAAGAGAAATAGAAAAACATGCATTAGATGCAGATATGTGGACAGCTAAGGAGGTAATTCAAGGAGAAATGGGATGGCCAAGTTTTTATACGAGAGATGCAAAAAGCAAAATGAAAATGTTTGGTAGATTGCAATTCATGAATAGTGAGACAATAGCCAAAATAGTATTTAATTGGGTTATGAGTAAAGGACAGGCAACAAGATGGGTAAGAAAGGTAGTACAGTATTCAGAAGATTTGGATAAAGAATTTATGTCAGTATACTTGTGCAAAAGGGGGGATAATTGTGCTAGGAGAATTGTTGAGTGTTATAGTGGCAAAGAATTGGATAGAAGAATAGATGCATTAATAAAAAATAGGGAATTGAAAAGATGGAGAACTAGTATGCAGAGTAAAAAGAGTTTAAATATATATAGAAGTAAACAGAATATTGGGTGAGTTAATTTACGATAATAGCAAGTAAAATAGTTTACTATTTAAGGCTAGAGCATTAGGAAGAAGGGAATATACACATAAATGGAAAAATGTGGGTGAGTTAGGCTGCAAGTTATGTAAGGAAGGCATAGAAAATACTACGCATCTGCTACTTGAATGTAAGTCCTTACAAGCAGAAAGAATACAAATAATGAAGTTATAGGAGAATAAATATAAACAAAGTGATTATACAGAAAGTGGGTTCCTGGTTTTTGTGCTGGGTTTGGAAAAAGATAAGTCGATAGAGACATAAAAGCCATAGAGTGAACAAAGATGATGTTGTGGAAATGGGTTGGAGCAGGATAGAGAAGAATATGGGAAAAACTTTGGGCGGTGGAAATGGAAAGAGAAGGCAAAGTGGCTAACAGATTTCTCTGGCATAGTGTCTGAGAGATTTCCTGACTTCGATAAAGGAGAAGCCATAGTGCATCACATTTTAAATTACAGTATTATCAAAAAGATTAAGGACAGACAGGATGTAAGAAGTAAGCAAAGTTGATCCAGATATAAATGTGAATGTAGATAGGGAATGCGGTTGTAAAACTAATGATAAACAAACTAATTACAAATATAATAGAAGCGAAAGAGTCAAAAAAATTTGTAAAAGGGGAGTAAGAAAAGAAGAAATTGTTAAAATTGGCTATTTGAATATACTGGATGCCATTAAAGTGGTTGGAATTAAACAAAGCAGTTAAAGATGAAAGGCTTGAGATATTAACAGCAGTGGAAACAAGTTAAGAGAAGAAGAATTCACACTGGAAAATTTGGTATGGCAGGGTACAAATAAAAAAAAAAAATTGGTGGTGGTATAGGAATTGTGTCAACAAAAATATTTAAAAACTGTAAAGTGTCAAGAACATTTGTGGTTTGAGATGATAGGAAGACAAAAATGGATGGTGGCTATAGTGTATATGGTCATTGGAGATAATCAAACTATAAAGAAGTGGAACAGTAGCATATATGAATGCTTATTTAAGGTTATAGTTTCAATAAAAAAAAGGGGGAAGAAAATAATGGTTATAGGGTACATGAATAGGCATATTGAAAAAATTTGACCTGGATAACAGGAATGGGCAGCATTGGAAATTTATCAAATATGTATGAGGAGCAATACATACACTATAGAAATAATATATTTCACACAATAGATTATGTATGAATAGATAAAGAGAGAATGAATAAAGTAAGGAAAATTAAAATGTTTAATAATGAAGAGAGAATATGTAATAGTGATCATAAATTTTTTTATAGTAGAAATCATTAGTAATGTGACTGAAAATAATAATAAAAGTAGAAAGGATAGTGAAAGATGTGGATGAAGAGTGAATGATAAGAATAAGTTAGAAGAATATAAAATAAAAGTAGAAGAAATCATGGAAGAGTTTGTTGGGATGAATATAAGGACTGGTGAGGTGAAATAGAAAAAAGGGCAAATAGGATTTTATGAGAAAATATTCCGAAGAATAAAAGTGCTAGAAAAGTGAGAATTAGTAAAAGTGTAAAAGGGAGGGGAAAAGCACGCAGACATATAAATGTGCTACTAAAACCAAAGGAAGTGGAAAAAAAAAAATTATTTAATTAAAAAGAAGTTGGCCAAAATAGATAATTATATAGAGAGAATGAAATTAAATAAAAAATTATTGAACGATATTAAAAAAAGTAGAAGAAATGGGAGTAAAAAAATTTGGAAATATATTAAAAGAAGGAATGTAGGGGAAAGAGAAATAGTATTACTAAATGATAAGGCGAAAGAGTGTATGTAGCTTTAGAGAAGAATTAGAAACAATCTTCAATAAGAATGTAACGGATATATATAAGATGTTAGATACGAAGGTCACAGTGATAACAAATATAAAAGCACATAGTAATAGAAATAATAGTTTTACAGAAAATTAATTGAATGAGGCAGGGAAGAAGTTGAAAAGTGGAAAGGCGAGAGGTTTAGATGGATGGGCAGCAGAGATGGTGATGAATTTAGGAAATAGGGCAAAATCAAAGCTGTTATCATATTTTAATAAAATGGCACAGAAGACAAAATTTCCAGATAGCTGGAATAATACAAGAGTGAGGCTATTATTTAAACAAAGGGTAAGGACCACAGAAAGATAAATAATTATAGACGGTAGTGGTAATGTTAAAGTTTGTGCATATATGGTTGCTGGAAGGGTGGCAAAATGGATAGAAGAAAATAATATAGTGGGAGAAATGCAAGGAGGTGTTAGAATGGATAGGCGTATAATGTAGTCATACAACTTATAGATATGAGTAGGAATACAGGTAGGCAGTTATATATGGTCTTTATAGCTGTAGAGAAGACATATGATAGAGTAAATAAAAAATAGATTATGGGCAAGTTTAGTAAATTTGGGAATGAATGGGGGTTTAATAGATCTTATTAAGAGATTGTAAGAAAGTAATTACTATACATATCAGTTGGGAAATATAGAATCAGTTAGAGTTAAAAATGGGGTGGGACTAAGGCAAGGATGCCTCATGTTACTTTTTTTTTTATATTTGAGAGAAATGGAGAGGCAAAAGAAAAACTAGGCAGAGGGGTAAAGATAATATTAATAGAACGCAAGGGAGCGTATACATTATCAAGTCTTTTACTTCCTAATATTTTCTTCTGACAGAAAGTAGGAAAGATATGGAAGTTGTGCTGAAAACTTGCACAAGGGTGCATAAAAAGATTGGGATTAAATTTAGTGAAGAAAAATTAAAAGTAATAATGATAAATGCTGGGGTAAGAGAGGAGAAAGAGCTTTTCTTGGGAGGATATAAAGTTAAATGTGGTGAATAAGTAAAACTATTTGGGAATGGTCTTAAGTAATCAGAGGACTTGCTCGGATGAATGGGAAAAAAAAAAGATAAATGAACCAAAGAAAAGAAAGAGACTGATAAAGAAATTAACAGTGTTTTCATATAATAAATATGATGTAGCAAGGATTAACTTATGATAACGATGTATTAGGTGTTAGTAAAGGGGTGTTATATTACTTAGAAAAAGCACAAAGAGACGAGAGAAGTAGGAAGGCATGCATTAGATGCAGATGTGTAGACGGCAAATGAGGCAATTCAAGAAGAAATGGGATGGTCAGGTTTTTATATGAGAGACAGAAAAAGCAAAATGAAAATGTTTGGTACATTGCAATTTATGAATAGTAAAAGAATAGCCAAAATAGTATTTAATTGGCTTATAAGTAAAGGACAGGCAACAAAATGAGTGAGAAAGGTAGTATGATATGTAGAAGATTTGGATAAAGACTTTATGTACAAAAGGTAGAATGATTGTGTTAGGAGAATTACTGAATATTATAGTGGCAAAGAATGGAATAGAAGAATAGATGCATTAATAAAAAATAGGGTGCTGGAGAGATGGAGAACTAGTATGGTTAATAAAGAGTCTAATATTGGGTGCGAGTTAATTTATGATAATAGCAAGTAAAATAGTTTACTGTTTATGGTTCGAGTATTAGCAACAATGGAATATACACATAAATGGAGAAACATTGGTGATTTAGGCTGCAAGTTATGTAAAAAAAAAAGTATGGAAGATATTTGCTGTCTGTTATTTGAATGTAAATGCCTACAAACAAAAGGGTACAAATAATGAAGTTGTGGGAAAATAAATATAAACTAAGTGATTATACAGAAAGCGCATTATTGGGTCTTTACGCTGGGGTTGGAATAAGGGGGATTTAGATATAAAGACTATGGAGTGGATAAAAATGTGGTATGGAAATGGAAGAATATGGGAAAAACTTAAAGTGGGGAATGGAAAGGGAAAGTAAGGTGGCTAACAGGTTTTTCTAGGTATATTGCCTGAGAAATTTCGGATTTCAATAAAGGAGTAGCCATATCCCATCACATCACATTAAAAAAAAAAAACATTTTATTAATGAAAAGTAAATTAAATAGATATATATTAAAACCACAATTAAAATGTTTTAATACTAAAAGACATGTTATCTATAGTAGAAATTATTTCATAAATCAACTTAATGTTTGAATTATAATTTAAGCTAATTTCTGAACTATATTCTCTTTAAATTTATTGCAAGGTCATAAAAGCCATATTCTCTTTACAACCTACAGTTTTTTACAATAATAAAATCCAACATTATTGAAAAAAAAACTAATAATTCAAATAAGATTATTTTGGGGTCTATTAGCATATTTATAAAACAGACTAGCTCATCGGATATTCAAATATTGTCATTTTTCATAAAGCGAAAAGTTTAAGAAAGGAAAAAAAAAGAGAATCTTTTCATAAACGACTAATAAATAAAAAAAGAAACATATGACCTTAGATAAATTTAGTTTGCCTAGAAGTGGAATTGTTAACATACACAGTGCGTCACAGTGAAAAGACTGGATCTCACCACACTGCTTATAGTGATCTTTAAATTAACACATGCCCTAGCATGTCTGGATCATTAATTATGACACAAAATATATTTCATACCGACATGCCTATCTTCAATACTGCCTCTGTCATCGTAAAATTTTACAAATATTTGAAAATATAGGCTTATTTAGTTGCCATCTTTGGGCACAAATTATTAACAAGATGATTAAAGAGAATTTGAACACAAACTTAAAGGGGATTTGAACACAGACTTTCAAGATACCTTTAGCTAATCCACTCTATCTTAAATAATTGATAAACATGACAATCTTCTCCTTCATACATGAAAAAGAGGATTAAAAATTTTTAATTAAAAAAAATCAGTTGCAATCATAAGAAGTAAGGGTGAAAGTTATATAAGAGGTAAGTAAAATGAATAAATAAAAATAAAAAGTAAAAACAAAGATAGAGATAAAAATAAAATAGAAATTATTAATATAAGAATAAAATATGTATATAAAGATAAAATAAAAATATAGAAGAACTATAAAGAAATAAAAAAGTAATAAAAGAGACTGGGAAATAAAAAGTGAAATAGAAAAGTATAATATGAAAAAATGAAATAAAATGATAGATAAATTAGAGGTAAAAATGAAAATAAAATGGGATAAAAATAAATAATAAATATAAATTAAAAGATGTAATGGTAAAATTAATTAAAATTAAATGTAATTATGAATAATACTGTAATAAATATGTATATAAAATAATGGTTATATGATTATATGTTTAAACGTTGTACTGTAAGGAAAATGAAGGAGAAATTTTATAAAACTCGCATTGGAATATATATGAAGAGAGTATATAGAAAAGTTTAACATATATGGATACATAACCATATACATGTGAAAAAGATAAATGGTCTCCAATATATGCATTTCGTGGTGAACCACCCACTCATTAGTTGATTCAGATCATTATCTCCCACACATATATATAATCAGTGCTCAACTTATATTAAGATAGTAAATCTTCAAACTTTAATGGACGGGCTTCACTCTTCTCCACCCTCCAACTTTTCAGCCATCCATATTGTTGAAAAATCTGATGACGGAATGTTCAAAGCTCTTGTTAATGCCAGTATTATAGTCATACCCATGTTGACTTTAAGTCAATCTGATCCCTCATATTTAGGACCTAAAAATATCCATTTAAATACACAGAAGAGAAATGGTCAGAATTCAAGATAAATCTGTACTATTTAAATACAAGTATATTGATGGACACAGAATTCCTTCAGCTATCCACTCCATCTTAAATAAACAGATTTTCAATCAAAGTTTTAAGAATTTCTATCTAAATATAAACTGAGCATAGACTATATATATGTGCAGGAGATAATGATCTGAACCAGCTGATGAGTGCCAGTTCAGCACGAAATATGTATATTGGAGATCATTTATCTTTTTCATATGTATGCGGTCGCGTGTCATGATATAAGATGGAGTGGTTAGCTGAAGGGAGCTTGAAAAGACTGTGTTCAAATCCCCTTTAATTATATTAAATTTAGTCAGAATTCTGCCCATTCCTCTTCTGAGCATTTAAATGGACCATATTAAGGTCCTACATGTGAGCGGTCAGATTGATTTAAAGTCAGCATGGGTATGACAACAAGATTGGCATTAACAAGGGCTTTGAGCATTCTACCATCAGATTTGTAATAATATGGATGGCTGGAGTTGGAGAGTGGAGACGAGTGAACCCTATCTATTAAAGTTTGAAGATTTGTTATCTTAATATAAACTGAGCACTGATTATGTGTATGTGTGGGAAATAATGATCTGGACCAACGGACGAATGCTGGTTCAGCATAAAATATGTACATTGGAGATTATTTATCTTTCTCACATGTATGTGGTCATGTATGTCAGTTATTTAAGACAGAGTGGTTAGCCAAAGGGATCTTGAAAGTCTGAGTTCAAATCCCCTTTAATTACATCTAAGATTCAGCATACTTTAATATACTTGGATTTAAATATTAAAATGATGATTGGAAATGCTAAATTAGAAAAGAAAAATGTTTACGGAAAGAAAGAATACCTTGTCGTCTCTCCAGCATCGTTCGTCAACATAGCACCTTCTTGTCGTACAGCAATTAAAAACTGATAGATACTCATAGAAGCATCAATAGCAACTCTACGACCTGCAATAGAAAAAAAAAAGATATAATTTTACAATTCGATATTGTTTTAATATACATTTGACAACCGTTTTATTATCCTAAAAATATACCATTTTACTTGACGAAAAAGAAAATGAAACACTCTGAAAAAGTGAATAATATCAAAATAATAAGTATTTAAATACATCAAGCTTCCTACCCATAAGCAGCCTAAAACTATTTTAGCCAATGATAAGATTTGATTGCCATTAGCAATACCTGCCATTGGCCCACTAACATATTTATTTTAGTTCCAATATCTAAAGTTACATCAAATTAGTTAAACTATTAGTAATAGTATACAGGCTAGTATAAAACATAATGTTTAAATGGCATTATTCTCCTTTTTCCAAAGGTGCTGGCCTGACCAGTGACAGTATTGGTATGAGAATCGAACTCGAGACCTTTAGAATCGATTCCCATAATAGTTTTGTACCTGGTCAGGCTGAAAACACCTGAAGAAAAGTAATAGAAAATAGTATAAATATTGTTAATGAATTTAAAGAACTGAATAATAATAAATAAAATATTAAGTTTATACTGGAAAAAAAAGAAGGGGCTAAAGTATTTAGATATTTTATAAAAAAAAAGAAATTAAAGAGATCAACCTTATTAAACATTATATTAAAGGTAAAAAAAGGTACAGATGATCCAAATTCATTTCAGCCGTGTTCTGAAATGATTTAAGTTAAAAAATCATAGGTTAACACTGAATGTTGAAGTTTTTAGATACTGGAAGTTGAAAATGATTATGTTAAGATGAGTCATAAAATAAAAAAATATTAAAAAAGATTTTCAGTAATAAACATACTAATAATATAAGAAATAGTATAAAGTTTGTATATAAATATAGGAAATGGGCCTCAATTGTATATTCAGTAGGATATATAATACATTGATAAAGAAAAAGTTAAATGACATTAAAATAGGATGGAAAAATGGTAAATCTTTATAGACAAATGGATTTGTAATGAAAAAAGATGGATAATATTAAAGATAGGGTAAGATTAGTTTATAAAATTAATGATGACAATTGCAATATATATAGGTGAGACAGGAAAGACTACTGAAAGAAGTAAGCATGAGAAGGCAATAAATAGAAAGGATATAAAATAAGGGTCATATATCATAGAATAAATTGCAAAAAAAATATTCAGGTAATAAATTATATTAAAATTACAAGCAAAGAAAATGTTATGAAACTTGGTATATTAAAAAATATTTAAACAAATGTGTAAACACGGTTAAAGACCTGACATAATTACGGAAGAAATAGGCGTTAATGGATTATTAGAAACATTAGAATTATAATTAAAATATTATTTTTGTAGGTTGTTAGAAAATTTAGAAAAAAAAATTGAATTGTAATGTTTCTAAATTTATTTATTATATTGTACCAGTCAAAACATGTTTATCCATCTAATATGAGCTGGCACTCACAAACTGTACTTCAAACCCAGTCAATTAGGTCAGGGACCAGCCTGAATTCAAACCCACTCTCTAAACCCCAGATCAAACACCTAATGAATAACATAAGTGATAGTACATGAGAATTAATTTTAATCTCGCCCACTAGCAAAGCGGAGAAAACATTGAGTTATCTATTAACTGTGACTAAACTAAAATATATATAAGCATGGCTGTACTTTTGGAAGTGGAGAAAAGAGGAATTCGAACTGCTCAGACAAGTTGGATAATAAAAATTAGTTCAATATAGTGACAAATTGTTTACATACATTTATAAATTAATTGCAAACATTAGTATGTGCTTGAATGAGCAAGCGGTAGATGATTACATAGTGTCATTCACGCTATTATTTCTCATATGCTCTTTTATTAATTAAATAACATATACTATACATAAACACACATCTTTGGTGGGTCTAATATTAAGATGCCAATCGATTATTAGGAAGAATTACATAATATTGCTATTATCGCTTTGGATTACGGTTCTGAAACGTGGTGACTAACATTATTTAGGGGAGCGTTCCGAGATTCATTACAGATATAATATAAACTATTTTCATGCCATTACAGTCGTGAAAATACATAAAATACATTTGAAAACATATTTGATTATATGATAAAATACTTAATGAAAATTCTTTTAATTAGCGCTGGTAAGAAGAACGCTTTATTTTCCCCAAGGCAAATAGATACTCTTAAATACAGAAATAAGTTACGATGGTGGGATTGTATAAGACTGAAATAAATTTAATTTATAAAACTAAAAGTAGTTGGCATTTATATATATTTTGAGCAGAGCGCAATTTTAATATTAGAGCATTAAAACTGGGTCATGAAGGAAAACAAATAATAATACGAAGAAGTTTGCGGTGCTGACATAATAGCCAAAAAATAACAGGAAAAGTCGTGCTTCTGGACGAAAGACGAAGTGGATAGGCATGCCGTGGACATTGCCGACGTGCAGGCCTTTTTGTACGAAGAAAATGGATAGGCATAGCGTGTGCCAGACTTAGGGAATCACCGCCAGAGGCCTTTTTATACGAAATAAATGGTTCTAGGAAGGTCAACTATCCTCAGAACAAGGCTTGAAAAGAAATCTATGGGTTCTAACTTGTTGCAACCCCCAGATTAAAAAGCACATATATATAAACACAAAGATAAGGCCGAATGTCAGTAACGCAATATGGATAAATGTCAATAATGACATTGACTAAGATTTACCGCTTTAAAAATAAATGATCCTTGTTTGAATGCCATAATTTATATAATTAATTTGCTATGCCACTAGAATATATATAGAGATTTCCCTAAATAAAATTACCCCCTTCTCTTTTCTGTTATTTAAAATAAATAAATCCCACCTTCGTTGATTTTACAATAACTGGAATATACAAGTACTGTATTTGATATTTTAAGAGTATGGAACAATAAAATAAAAACTAGAAGTTATATATTGAAGCTGTGCATATATATATATATATGCTGGCTTCACCATTCACTGTGGACTAAGACCCTAAGTCCAACCACAGTGAATGTATGTTTCTTTTTCAAACTAAATTTATTGTTTTCTCAAATAGTTGCCTAAATTAAAGAAGGAATTGTGTTAAAGAGAAAAGATTTAATAAAATAAAATATAGAAAGTTAAAATTATATTTGCAACTATTTTTAAAATATATTTGGTAGAATTCGATAAGATAAAAATTTTCTTAATTAAATAGAATCCATTAAGAAAAGGAATTTAATTAATAAAACATTTTTCTGAGTTAGATAAAATAATAAATAACAGGAAAAATTTGAAGCAACGGGCATGATTCGCTACTAATTAGCAGATTAAAAACATAATGGAAAAAAGGGTATAAATAAAGAACTTTTCTTTTGTTCTGGGTCTTGTGCTGAAGGTCAGAGAGAAATCTTAAGAATTTTGTTGGAAAAAATTTTGCTGAAAGATTGGACAATATAGCGAACTATTGCTTGCTGTACTTACTTCAAGCTGCACCCTATTCTTTCAGCGTATAAATAAAAAAATCCAGAAATGTGGTGCTCTGCAAAAATGCAGGGGTAACTTCTTTGCCTTCGCTCTCCTGAGCTGTTCCTGTGGCCGGAGTCATAATCATGTAAGCCAGCCAGAGAACTAAAGTATCTGCCCTCAAAAACATGGAAAAACAAATTTGAAGAACCGAGAAGACCTGCGGGAAACATCAAATGAACTCATTTTGACCCACCCATCTAGTTACCGGTAACGTTCCCATAAATTATTAAAATATCTTTGTAATTTGCAAATTCAATCTATATTTATGCTTTTCTATATATATATTTTTTTAATCTATGTATTAGAGTCTTGTGAAATTATATTTCATTAATTGCTTTCTTTTTTTTTTAAATACTTTAATGGGTGGTAGGGTTATTACATATAATGGCAGCGATAATTCTTATAATTTAATTGAAAAATGCTTCGTTTAACTTTCCGCCATTATACTCCCATAATTACGTTATTTATTTTATATAAATATTTATTTAGAAGGAAAAGGAAGCAAATCATAGAAAGTGGAAAACTCTATTTTTAAAATCAACATTTAATTGCTAAATATTTTATTAAAAAACTTTCAATATTTTAATTTGATTTTTATATATATATAAAAGAAAGATCCGTATCAAATGCCTGTATATTTTAGTCAATGAAGAGTTACAAATTTAAAGTTATATTTTAAAGAGCGTGAAATAAAACGTTCGCATTTATATTTTAGTAATAAGAGAGAGTACATTTTGACAATATGTATTAAAAATTATTAAATAGCATTGGCTCAGTGTTGGTCGATTAAACTTGAACTAAACCAATAAAATATCTGCCCACTTGTTTTGTTTTAGTAATTCAAATTTTTATAAAGGTAAAGTTACTATTTTTCTGCGGATTTTCATTGATAGTTGAGCTTTCCTAATATATTTATATTTTGCAGAGGCTTTCTTTTTAAATTTAAAGGTCGTTCACCGTGTTTATATGGCATCGTGCCTCGGGTGATCTACTGGGCCACTCAGCATATATTACAGTGCTTCTTTTGCCAAGTTTGCTTAGGTTAACATACCTACATTCGGACCTTCTAAAAAACAAATAAATTGTTCTGGATCTCATGTCGATCTCAGCCCTTTCAATGTACGTAACTGGACATAAGCAACAAAAACTCCGATCCTTAACCCGGGTCACGCGTTTAGTGAATGGGTTAAATTTTTCTCTCTAACCTAGTTTAGAGACAGAGAGCTATCCGGTCTTGTGTTAACCTCTTGGTAACTGTTATGTCTCGAGCTCACAGCCCACTATATGCTCTCGCCTTTGCGCATGGTCTTGTATATTTATATTTATTAGGAAATCTTTCTCAAAATCTCATAGAAATGTTTCAATTATGGCTGGAAATTCCTGTTGAGGTCACTTTATCATTCTTCTTAAATCATAAGTAGGGTTGTGATTTAAACCTGTCCAAAATGTTTAGTTGAGTTTGACCACCTATTTATTTCTATGTTCTCCAACCGCAGATTAATGAATCATGTCTCTCTCTCGATTTCTTTTATGTAACACTTCCATTGGCTGGAATATTTTAAAGAAGAAATTATAACGTAACATTTTGTCTGTTCTTATCATTACGATCAATGGATCTTTCATATATGTCTATCCGGTTGCAGTGAAAATAGCCTGCGACACTATTAATAAAGCATTGTGTGAATTATTTTAATGTCAATAATAAAAATTTCTGTTTTCTTTCATTCACTATAAATAAAACCCATTAGTATTGTTTTTCTTTTGTGACATACGTATGTACATCTGATCATTATATATGTAAAAATTCCTTTTCGTGGTCTCTTCTCTCCCTGACCACCAGGCATACATTAAGATTAAATTCTAGTGAGATTCGAGGAGTAAGTCGCTTAGTAGCAATCTAGAGGAGTAGATGAGGTTCGAACCCCTTCTATCTGCATCTCTAGATTAGGTTAAAGCAGCTCTACTTTTCTTACCATTACAGTTTTAGATTTTGTATAATTTTTTTTTTTTTTTTTTTTTTTATCTTATATTTTCTTATTTTTTTTTTTTTTTTTTTTTTTATAATTTTCCCACCCCCCCCCCCCCCCCCCCCCCTTCTCCCCCCCCTTCTTCTTCCCCCCCCCCTCTCTCTTTCCCCTTCCCCACATCCCCCCCCCCCCCCTCCCCCTTTTTTTTTTTCCCCGTTTTGTTTTTTATTATATTTAAATAAAATAATTTTAATTTAAAAAACAATAAAAAAAAAAAAAAATTCCTGCGGGGGGGGGTAAAAATTCTACTTGAGCCCATCTTTTCTCTGCTCCTTGTTTGATCACTCTGTCTCCCTTCCTAGCAAAAGAAAGAAAAAAATACATTAATATCTAATTTGGTTTTAATTTTCAACCGAACTGATTGATTTCACATCTTGTAAACTGTACAACTGATAGCAAACACAGAAAGTGCAAAAGAAAAATATATAAACTTCTGTCATTCACTATATTTATTTTCAAAAAAAAAAAAACACGCAAAAAAAATTTCTTCTGATCATGAAATTACTATTATCATATCTCAGGGTCTATCTCTGTACAGTAAGGCCCCACGTTGGGCGCCAGATTATACAAAAAAACTAACGGTAAGAAAAGTAGAGCTGCTTTAACCTAACTTAGAGATGCAGATAGAAGGGGTTCGAACCTCATCTACTCCTCTAGATTGCTACCAAGCGACTTACTCCTCGAACCTCACTAGAATTTAATCTTAATATATGCCCGGTGGTCAGGGAGAGAAGAGAACATGAAAAGGAATTTTTACATATATAATGATCAGATGTACATACGTATGTCACAAAAGAAAAACAATACTAAGTGGTTTTATTTATAGTGAATGAAAGATAACAGAAATTTTTATTATTGACATTAAAATAATTCACACAATGCTTTATTAATAGTGTCGCAGGCTATTTTCACTGCAACAGGATAGACATATATGAAAGATCCATTGATCGTAATAAGAACAGACAAAATTTTACGTTATAATTTCTTCTTTAAAATATTCCAGCCAATGGAAGTGTTACATAAAAGAAATCAAGAGAGAGAGACATGATTCATTAACTCTGTGGTTGGAGAACAGAAATAAATAGGTGGTCAAACTCAACTAAAAATTTTGGACAGGTTTAAATCACAACCCTAGTTATGATTTAAGAAGAATGATAAAGTGACCCCAGTAGGAATTTCCAGACATAATTGAAACATTTCTACGAGATTTTGAGAAAGATTTCCTAATAAATATAAATATACAAGACCATGCTCAAAGGCGAGAGCATATAGTGGGCTGTGAGCTCGAGACATAACAGTTACCAAGAGGTTAACACAAGACCGGATAACTCTCCTTCTCTAAACTAGATTAGAGAAAAATGGAACCCATTCGCTAAACGCGTGACCCAGATTCAGGATCGGAGTTTTTGTTGCTTATGTCCAGTTATGTACATTGAAAGGACTGAGATCGACATGAGATCCAGAACAATTTATGTTTTTCAGAAGGTCTGAATGTAGGTATGATAACCTAAGCAAACTTGGCAAAAGAAGCACTAATATATGCTGAGCGGCCCAGTAGATCACCCGAGGCACGATGCCATATAAATACGGTCAATGACCTTTAAATTTAAAAAGAAACCCTCTGTAAAATATAAATATATTAGGAAAGCTCAACTATCAATGAAAATCCGCAGAAAAATAGTAACTTTACCTTTATAAAAATTTGAATTACTAAAACAAAACAAGTGGGCGGATATTTTATTGGTTTAGTTCAAGTTTAATCGACCAACACTGAGCCAATGCTATTTAATAATTTTTAATACATATTGTCAAAATGTACTCTCTCTTAATACTAAAATATAAATGCGAACGTTTTATTTCACGCTCTTTAAAATATAACTTTAAATTTGTAACTATTCATTGACTAAAATATACAGGCATTTGATAAGGATCTTTCTTTTATATATATATAAAAAATCAAATTAAAATATTGAAAGTTTTTTAATAAAATATTTAGCAATTAAATCTTGATTTTAAAAATAGAGGTTTCCACTTTCTATGATTTGCTTCCTTTTCCTTCTAAATAAATATTTATATAAAATAAATAACTTAATTACGGGAGTATAATGGCGGAAAGTTAAGCGAAGCATTTTTCAATTAAATTAATAAGAATTATCGCCGCCATTATATGTAATAACCCTACCACCCATTAAAGTATTTAAAAAAAAAAGAAAGCAATTAATGAAATATAATTTCACAAGACTCGAATACATAGATTAAATATATATATATATAGAAAAGCATAAATATAGATTGAATTTGCAAATTACAAAGATATTTTAATAATTTATGGGAACGTTACCGGTAACTAGATGGGTGGGTCAAAATGAGTTCATTTGATGTTTCCCACAGGTCTTCTCGGTTCTTCAAATTTGTTTTTCCATATTTTTGAGGGCAGATTTTCATGGATACAGGGCAGATACTTTAGTTCTCTGGCTGGCTTACATGATTACGACTCCGACCTCAGGAACAGCTCAGGAGAGCGAAGGCAAAGAAGTTACCCCTGCATTTTTGCAGAGCAACACATTTCTGGATTTTTTTATTTATATGCTGAAAGAATAGGGTGCAGCTTGAAGTAAGTACAGCAAGCAAGAGTTAGCTATATTGTCCAATCTTTCAGCAAAATTTCTTCCAACAAAATTCTTAAGATTTCTCTCTGTCCTTCAGCACAAGACCCAGAACAAAAGAAAAGTTCTTTATTTATACCCTTTTTTCCATTATGTTTTTAATCTGCTAATTAGTAGCGAATCATGCCCGTTGTTTCAAATTTTTCCTGTTATCTATTATTTTATCTAACTCAGAAAAATGTTTTATTAATTAAATTCCTTTTCTTAATGGATTCTATTTAATTAAGAAAATTTTTATCTTATCGAATTCTACCAAATATATTTTAAAAATAGTTGCAAATATAATTTTAACTTTCTATATTTTATTTTATTAAATCTTTTCTCTTTAACACAATTCCTTCTTTAATTTAGGCAACTATTTGAGAAAACGATAAATTTAGTTTGAAAAAGAAACACATTCACTGTGGTTGGACTTAGGGTCTTAGTTTAGTCCACAGTGAATGGTGAAGCCAGCATATATATATTTATATATATGCACAGCTTCAATATAGAAAACTATTAAGTCACCCTTTCAGAATTGAATAACATTTATAAGATAAATAAGATTTCAGAGCATTAATTAGCTTGAGTTCTAGATTCTCCCGGCTAAAAAATCCAAAGTTAAACAAATATATTTTTTATACTATAACATAAATAAAATGTTGGCTCGTAAAACAATCTGGTTTACTTAAAAGCTAAGAAAAGATTTTACAAAATTTAACTCGTCAGATTGCTTAAGATTGGCATAATAATGATAACTAAAATAGATATATAAAATCAAGTAATAAATAAGTAAATGACCGCACCAAAATTAAAGAAAGTGAGAGCATATGAGAGAGAATTAAATTTACAGAAATTATTTGAGAGCAATTTACATATTATATATTAGAACTAAAGTTAAATGATACATTAGAAGTCTTGATAATAGACTTTGAGATTAGTTAGACTAGTTTTACTTGCGGCTTGAAAAATTTCCTTGCACTATTTTAACCCTTTCACTGATGGTTATATAATTGGCCGAATGAGTTAAAAATCAAACTTTTAATTGGCCAACTCACAAATTTAACAAAATCTATTGTTAACATAGATTCACTTTTAATTATATAAATACGTTAGTTTCGTTTGTAAAAAGTATATTAATAATTTGTCAGATTATGAAAGTAAACGAAAGTCTTTTCAAAAATAAAATTTGATTTATAATTTAAAAAATATTCAATTGCGGTGAAATAAAAGTAACCGCTATTTGACCAACCAAAAAGATTGCTGACGTAATAATTTTTTTTTCACTTTAACGTTATGATAAATATGTAGCAATAAATAAATAATTCTTGGTAATATCTTAACTATTTTTCTAAAATATTTTGATTTTTAGTATTATTTTATCAATAATAATTTGTAATTCAATTCAAATATTGTTTAAAATGTTGTAAACATTCGTTAATCATTTTCGTAATAAAAATCAAAACGAATGTAACTTTTTACTTTTTGGCAGACATTTCCCTTTCTGACAGAAGTTGGACAGACAATAAGATTCAAGAAAAGGTGGTGAGGAGGCGGTGCTTTAGTTTTGTTTGACATATACGGTCATTTTTATTGATTTTTTACTTGTAAAATAATTCTGAAGAGGGCACCATCTTACAGAACTTTTGATTTTCTTTCAAATGATGTGTATACGTGGGATAAAAAGTAGCCGATTTAGAGTGACGTCAAATCTCATTTTTTTACGAGTCAGGCAGTTAAAGCGTTGAGTCCATATTTTAAGTCTGCTCATGGATAGCAATTGAAATGCAAATTCTTTGGTGGCAGCAAGCTTTTATTAGCACACTAAAGTTCTTAGATCGGGCTTTTACTTCACTCTTGGGCAGCAGAATGGTACAGCCGTAGAAGATGATGACCCAACAGGGCCAAGAATGCTGGTGGACTTACTACTGTGTCATTTTCAGTTTCATAACGAGTAGTATATTAACAATACAGTTCTCTCAATAGTAGCTTATCTATCTGTTGGCGATTTAAAAACCGGACATTTTATACTCTGCCCAGGTATTTCTGGAATGCTTTTAATTACTTGGTTCATTGTTTTTGAAAGATGCAACTGCTAGATAATGTCCAAAAATATTTTCCAAATTAGAAATAAGATTTGACAAAAATGTTTATAACAAAAAAAAAACTTTAATCTTAATCCCCATTTTAAGTAAAAACTTTAATTAAAAATACCTCCCCAGATTAAAACAATAGTGTTTCCAACCCTTTAATTATTTTTGGACAATCAACTGTTGCATCTTCCATCTTGGATTTTATAAAATATAGAGTTTAATAGGAAAAACAAGCAATTTAAAAAGAAAATGTTTAAAAAATGATGTATAAAAAAATATTTAAAAAATCAATATTGTTAGTCTTTTTTTGCTCCTATATATATTTGAGCCGCACCTATAATACTTTAATAAAAAGAACTAATAATTAATAAAAAAGTATTAATAACAATTTTAAAAAATGTTATTGAAACGTTAACATTTTATAGCTTAAGCGCACATCTCAAATATACACATAAAATATATATACACGACAAAAGGAGTGGGATGGGATATAGGGTTTGAATACAGGTTAGTAGGTAGAAACATGAAGCTCAATCTTAAGCTAAGATTGACTGCTTCAATATTGAAGCTGTAAATATCTTATCTATTTACATTTCATCTAGTGCTAATATTAGTAGCACTAGTATGGGTTTGAACCCAATTATGTGTTAACTGACACCCGTCCCGCTTGAGGCAGTAGTATATGTATAATTTATAATCAATATTATAATTTTTTACGAGTCGTATTTCATTAATTTATATTAAAGCTAATCTCTTTATAGTAGTCATTTATTTTATATTTGTAGAAAAGTATATTTTTATAGAATTATTCTACAGATTTCTTATTAAATGTAAGTGTTAAAAGCCATCGTATTATAAAATTTCATATTTATAGAATTTAACAAATTCCTCAAATTTTTGTGAATAGTGAATAAAGTTCTTTTTTTATTATTATATTTTATTTAATTTTGATTACAAATCTCAAATACAATAGGCTTTGTTTAATATGATGGCTTGTGAAATTTAATTAAAATGAAAAACAGATTTGCGTTTGTTTTCTTTAATTAGCAAATAAACCCCTGGGTATGCCTTAATGCAGGATTGGAGATTTTTCACCCAGGCAGACCCTGACCACAGAGAAAGTCATCAGAAAACGTCATATAGATTGGATTCTAATAGAAAAGGCTGAATGAGATAAATAGCTCAATTTTGGCTATAGGGATGTTAGAATCTTGCTGTCAGAGTTGTTCTCAGTGTGAATAGACTTCAAGTCAGTTTGTTTCATCTAAATAATGTCGGGGTAAAAGAAGACTTGTGTCAAGAAAAACCTGTCTTAATTAATGAGCCTCTATGTTTTGAGGCAACCCTAAGTGTTGCAAGCCTCTGATCTTTTAAAACGGTTGTAAATTAATATTAATCCATGATTAATTTATGCTCATTTATTTGCTCTAAAGTATCTATATGTAACGTCTATACAACTTTCTTTAATTAGTTTCCAACCAGTAACCACCTAAACATTCACAGTAAATATAGCAACCAATATCTCTAACTGCTGTCAAGGCAACCTTCACACCTTTTAATAGCAAGAATGGAAATCCTTAAACTTTCTTTAAATATGTCATTAACTTTATTTTCTATAAAATTTAACCGTTTTAATCTTATTAGAACTCCATTTTAATGTTGAGATATATAAAACTGCCAAGTTAAGTACAAAATTAAAAGAGAGTATTACAATCCTAGTTAATTATTTTCTCCGGTCAACATTATTGGAGGAGATGTAAATTTTACCACTAAATAATCAGAGGCTTATCAATCTACCACTTCCAGCTACACCTGATAGCGTGCCTCATGGTTAAGGACGACTTTTCTGGCTGTACCAGACAGCTTGCCTCGAGTCGGCAGTAGTCTTAGCAGCATTCAGTCCTTATGTGGATTTGCCTAGCTGCATGGACAAATAGCATATTGCCATCGTAAGAATGCTTACTGCTGTTTAAGTTAGCAGGGCTTCTTTTGGAGAATGCGAACTGTCTTTTTAGGTCAGATAGACGTTCTCTATCCTTTCCTCCAAAAGGCTGATTATTTATTGCCTGATCCCTGACTTCTCTGGAACATTTGGATTTGGCAATTATCCTTGCTTATTGGCCTGTACTAATTATGGGCTATGTGTTTAGCTGTACATCAGCCTATTGGCCAGAAGCAAACAATTCTCAATCCAATCAGATAAAGGAAATCTGGAATAGTCCACTTCTGAGGGAAAGAAGAACTGTAACATCCCCCCCCCTCGCTAAAAATTAGACCTAGCAGGTGTGCTGGATGATGACTAATCCACCGGTGGTTCTTCTGGTTTGCTGCCGTCTTCAGTTTGTTGTTCCTTCTTGCTTGCTATCCTTGTCCATGGAGATTCATTCATTGTGGCTGCATTTGTGTAATTCAGTCCAAGTTGATTCCGATGGCGATGATGTTGACATCCATCTGCCGTTTCGACTACTACGGTGTGGAGTCCTTTCCAATAAATTATAATTATTGGGATCCATTTAGTGGATCCCCTATAGGTCCTGTATAGCACATTAGTTCCTATTTGCAATTTGATAGTCTTTTTCTTGTTTTCCATCATTTGGATCAGGTGGCAGAGCTGATAAGTTAGTTCGCAATGTTCTATTAAAAAGCAAATCAGCTGCAGTTTTCCCAGTTGCTGTACTTAGTGTGGAGTGCTGTGATAACATTCTGGCAGTATGGGTGTTCCAGCATCTTTGTGAGCACTTTAGTCAAATCAATTTCTCAGCCTGGCCATTGCTTTCAGGGTGAAGTGGTGAGCTGAAAACTAGCCCAATGGCATTTATTGTCACAAAAAAATTTTTAAATGTCACATCCGTAAATGCTATGCCATTATCTGAGACTAGTTTTAGGAAGGCCATGAGTAGCAAATAACCTTCTAAGAGCTTCTATTGTTGCAGTGGTCTGGAGTGACAGAACTTCCACTACCTCCAGCTACTTAGAATATGAATCAACTACTATTAATAGTAGTTTGCCTTTCCATGGGCCAGCATAGTCCACATGGAGTCTAGTCCAGAGGGCTTCAGTTTTAGGCCAGTGAACTGTTTTGTCTTTTGTTGGCATGTTCTGATTCATTTTGCAATGTCAGCAGACTTTAGACTTATTATCTGTGTT
This sequence comes from Epiperipatus broadwayi, assembly GCA_028023455.1. Lineage (NCBI taxonomy): Eukaryota > Metazoa > Onychophora > Udeonychophora > Euonychophora > Peripatidae > Epiperipatus > Epiperipatus broadwayi. The sequence goes on from JAQFVV010000130.1 coordinate 2,444,029, forward strand.
CAAAGATGGCCATCGTACATATAACCTAGCTAGCATCTTCATTCGGACTATCCCTGGATGCCCATTATATAACAGGCGGAGCCCTTAGGATCGTTCATCTGGGGGAAATACTACTCTAGATCCCCAGATAATACAGATAATACAGCTCTTTTCAATTGAGAGCTCCAGCCTTCATGTCCAGTAGGCTGGATGCAATTCCTCTGGTTTCTTATTTGGCCAATCACACTGGATCCATTTTTTGAACTTTTAGGAACCCGGGATTATTTGTGGTCCAGTTGGTCACCGATTTATTATTCAGTGGTGTATTTATCCTCAAATCAATCGTGTTAACTGATCAACTTGCTGTCAGTTAGCTGGTCTGCAGACCCTGCAGGCAGACGACTTAATGCATCTACATGGGGAATGTTTTTCCTTAAAGTATTGTAGTGTAAAATTATGCCCTGAGAAAAAATTGAACCACCTCAGCATTCATGATGAGGCCTGCTGAGGAATTCCTTTGTCGGCTACAAAATACCCAATAGGCATCTATGATCCATTTGCAGGATGAATGATCTACCAAAAATATAGTCACGAAATTTTTTAATGCCATTTACCAATGCCAGAGTCTCTCTATCCATCTGGGCATAATTTTTCTCAGCCCTCGAGAGACAATTTGATGTACAGACAATAGGGCAGTGTGACTCATCATCATTCCAATAGGACAATGCTGCACTTGTTCCTACTGGTGATGCATCACGTTAGTACCAGCTTCTTTCAGGATCAAATGGTGGCAGTACCACTTAATATAGAAAAAAGATTAGATTAAGGGGAAATGTAAAAGTCAATTAGATTAAATGTAAAATTTAAAAAAAAAAAAGATTTAAAGTATGGTAAGGAAAAAAACAATGGGAAAGAAGGATATAAAAATCACGCCCGTCTATTGTTATATTATTCTGCTCTTGAGTCTATAAGTCATTTTGAATTTCATTTTGGTGCTGTTACATTATTAATTGCTCCAGAGAATCAGAAATCTTAGTACAGTAGAGACATTCAATACTGCCGTGGAAAATATTGCAGAAGCTGCAGAATAGCAACATGCATAGCTACATGATCTTAGAAGTATTTGGCTGGGCTTCAGGCTCTAAAGTTCTCTGCTAAAATCAATTATCCACGTCTAGAACCAAAGCCAGGAACCAATGCTTATATCATGAAATAGACATGGCCACTATTCTCTCTCTCTCTTCCATTGTCAAGCCGAAGAATGGAAAACAAGCCTAAAATCATTGATGGAGACCAAAAAGCCAACCAGATAGAATACTAATACTGATGAAAACCAAAATTAAATGAACTGTAAACTGTGTCATTTAGTATCACAAAAGCCTAAGTAAATATATTTTCCCCCAAATAATTGTCTATAGATCCTTTATAATTTTTAAAATGAAATGAACTTTAACGAAGGATTATCAAAAATATTAGCCTGATTAATCACTTATATTTATATAAAATATTAAATTATTATATTATATATGTGTGGTTGAATAAATATTAATTATTATTTGGTCTATTTTCTCTCTCTTATCATTGCATCACCATTTATCTCTCTCGTCATTGCGTCGCCATTTATTTAGAGATATAAATGTTTAGATGTGTTAAATTAATGCACTAGACCCCCTGATTAAGAGTACGAGCTGCTTGGGATATTTCAAGCATTGGATTTTGGGCTGGCACCTATAAAATGCTTTAGATGGCAGGTTTTTGTTCCAGGAGTTGCGATGAGCCGCAGTCAGGAAATGTGGTTGTTATGCTTTGTATAGCCCAATCTGACTGGGTATCATTGATGGTTATGTTATCAATGGTACTCCCCTCTCTGCTTGAAGAGCCAGTTTGTTCCCATAAGATTTAGAGAAATAATGGATTAATTGCCTAACTAAATGATAAATATAAAAAATATTGTTAAATAAAGTGTTATGAAAAGAAATAAAATAATAATTACCAAAAAGTTATTCCATAAGTTGTTAAAAGGTATTTAACCCTAGTAATATAGTAAAAGTACTTAAACCCAGAATAGAAGAATAAGGTTATTCGGAGGGACCCAAGTATAATATATTAAATGTATTTCATTAATAGCTTAATTGGATTGGAGTAAAGCAAAATCTTAAGGGAGACGACGTATTATAGTTGACAATTAACATAAAACAAGACACCTCAACGTATTATAGTTGACAATTAACATAAAACAAGACACCTCAATTGTTGATTAGAATATAGTTAATTCAATGTCATTAGGCGTTAACACAATTGGCAAGTTAATTAAATGTAACACAGTGTCAGTGACTTCATTTACATGAATCTAATAACTTTCCTGCTTAGTGAATAGTTGATGTCTATGACAGATTAATATACTAAATGATATCCAATTCTGTGACCATGGTTTGCCAAATGACGGAGGTTATGGGAATAACCAGAGACATATATTATCTACTATAGCATTAATATTGTTGATATTTAAACTAAATAAACTAGAGTCCGAGCACAATCATTAAGCTCAAGAGGTGATGCAAATCACAACTTATTACTCCAGAGATTATCATGGTTTCGGATGTCATGAATATGTATACTACATGGGGACAACGGACTGAATTAGCATGATATGGTTAGCTATAAGCAAATTACTAAACTTTATTAGGGTCTACAGATGAGAAGTATCTCCACATATAAGACGTGTGGTTCATTTGGAACCGAGGAGCTTGCTAATGAATTAATGAATTTGAGACAGGAAGTTCGATAATCAAATAGGCTACTCAAAAGTTCTGAGTCCGTACCTCAGTTGCATATTTGGTGCTCGTTTCCAAACAATTTGGCCCCTGGGTGTGACCTGTGTCCACCGTTATGCAGGTAGCCAATAACTGGGTCGGTCTTTGCCATTGGTCCATGAGGTTTAGCAAGGTAGGGATATGTCTATACATATATCATAAGTCCACATCCACAGTGCACAAAACAATATAACATTTATACTATAAATAATTACTTATGTCTTAAAATAAATAGCGAACACAAGGACTGCTAACATAAGCCAATTCATAAACCAAGCATTTAAAGTTAATGAAATAATAAAGGGACTGAATTAATAAACTAATAATCCCATCTAATAAATAATTGACTTGAATCATCAATTAGATTTTAATAGTGGGAGATATATTTCAAGGAGTCAGATTTAATTACAAAGTACAAAATACACCTTCTTAACATATATCTACAGCTAGAATTCCTTTATTAGGTGAAATAACTTTTAGAAATCATATTTAATAATTATAGTATTGGCAAACCAGAATAATTATTTATTAAGGACTAAATTTCAAGCCAATTTGGATCATTATAATGAATGCCAGGCAAACAAATATTATTATTAATTAATCTAATTTCGAAACAGCGAGTCGGTTTGGGTAACTAAGTGCTGTTATTCTACATTTGTTAGATCGAAGATAGAAATAATATCATCTTCGGAACAAACTATATTTAATACACTTGTTGTTTCAAGGGACATTTGGCATATTATCACATACCTAAGAAGATAAAATCTTAATAACTAAAACTTATACAACAGCATAGGCATCATTGCACGGAAGTAAAGATAAGTTACAATTAATAATATGCTCATTAATTTTTTAGTTTATGCAATATTAAAGGTTTAACGGATATTAAAATTAGAGAAAGAAAAACAGTATCAATTCGCAACTTTACAATTTAAATAGATGAAAGGTTTTGCGTATTAAAATTTACATTGAACATTCAGTTAGATTTATATAATAGCTATAGCTTTAGATTTAGCAGTCATGGAAAATTCATTTCAGAGCTCACTGTGTTAGCATTAGAAATTTTATCTTTTACTCGTTGTTGGAAGAATGTTTGTTGATAGCATCATTTCTCGGTGGTGGTATGGCAGCAGAAATTATTCTAGGAATAGGAAGCACATTTTTTAGATGAGAATATCACTGCAGGTCTGTTACAGAAACGTTTTCCATCATCATAGTAGCTGGTTATCTTCAGCAAATAGGTTGATGATGGAGATCACCATTCTCTTGACTTGGAGAACAGCAACTCTCGTCCTCCTATTAAGACATATTAAAAATTATACTGGTGTGGATTCTGTTAGCAAATGCTCACAAAATTTGGCAGAATATCTCTTACATAGAAAAAAGTGGCCTGTATGTACTTGCCTTCCATTGAATTATATATTTTAATAACAAACCTTCCCTTTAGCAAAACATGCCGCTAGCACATTAAGTTTTATAATTTTAAAAATCAAAATAACTACTGTCTTTGTGTATATTTCTTGAACAGGATGTTTTTAAGAATTTTACATTTTATTTTCATCTAAAATTTTAGTAATTTACAATGTTGGTTAAATGTTTATTTTAGCGATAAAATATGTTTTGACTAAGATCTATTGTTTTAATAACTTTTAACATCAATTAACACGCCAGTCCAACTTAAATCTGATCACGTGATATTATTTTACAGATTATTCTAGAAATAAGTTTTAGAAAGTATCATAAATAACAAAATAAATTGTGAAAACAAAATATGTCTAATATATATGTATTGCAGTAATACGTACAATCCATATAAATACATGCAATTTTAACAGATGGAATTATAAATTATACATTGATTTTAATAAAGCTATCACTGTAATCTATAAAGATTAGATTAGACGTTAATGCATATATATATACACATGTGAAAAGTATATATCTGTATAGACATCTCTTGAGATACTTTTAGGGTTTAAACCTGGCAGGATATAACTAGGTGAAATGGATATGGCAGAGTAAATATTCCATTTCAATATGAATCATCAGAAGCAGAATGACAAGTAGATTAAGTTCCTGTTATTTTACTTTTATAAGTATTTCTTTTTAAGAATATCTACATATTACTCAATGTCTGACTCAGGTGTTTAGGTCATACAGAATTATATCTAGGCAAAAAAAAATTTGATCATTGCCATTTGCAATCCTCTTCACAAAATTTATTCAACCATAAATATATTGAATTGTATAAAAAATAAAAATTAAGAATGCAGAAATGTATGAAAACTAGTCATAAGAATGTTGCTTCATTACAATATAAAATGAAAAGTATATTAAAAATATCATCTAATCGGCCTAAAATTTATTGAAATATTAAAATCCTGTTCACCTGTTTTTAAGGAGTTGGGTCTCCAAAGCAGATTAGCAACTATTTTATTGACTGTTTTACTTTTATATCTTTATTATGTCTATTCGTTATTTTGATATATTAAAAGTTCTGTATATCATGAATATATATAAACAAAAATATTAAATTCTACAATTAAAATACTATGCTCCATTAACACAATAATGTTTAATTAACAAAAAAATTTATTAAACAATAAGTTTTGGATTCAGAATATTTTTTAAATAGCACCTCTACCTAATACCGGAGTTATAAAATAAGCTCATATACTCCAAAATCTTTATCACAAATAATCTGAAGGCAGACTTAAGATATAAACGGAGCAGATAGATAAACCAAAGAAAGAAACTAAAAAAAGGTCATTGGTAAGAAGACTGACCTCATAAATACTAAAAGCAGTTTTAGATCATGTCAGAAGTCATCCAAACAACATTATTTTGACAAGCCTTCAGATTAATTAGATAATTTTGCTAATATTAGTCTAAATTTATTATAATATTGTAATGCCCGTTATTTTTGTATCAACCCAGCTTTATAATCAAATATTTTAATACTAACATAACAATATTACACTACCAGCTCGATACTAAGAAGTTTAAAATGACTGATAGATCTATAATTGCATTAATTTCAGTTTTGAATTCGAAGAGTTCAATTTAAAGGACAAAAGCCAGAAAACAATTTGGGGACAGGGTTAATAAACACTATCTCGAATCCATTAATTGCTCAGATTCACTATAGATAACCCTATAATGAGGAAATACTACTCATTTGTAATAATTTAAAAAAGTATTTATATATTTCTCGTAATTGACATCTCGAGTAAAAAATTTTAGCACTAAGCTACGTTTAGAAAACAATTAGAATAAAAAAAATATTAACAAAAAAAACTTCCGTTTATTAAATATACTATTGTTTTAATAGACGAATAATTTTGATTAAGTTTATGGCTTGAAAAGATACTGTATGACTAATGCAATTCAATATCAACGTTTGCATATAAGCATGCTCATTGGAAATTCTATAAGTAATGATTAGATACAAACATTTAATATTATCATTAAGTAAATGAACTGTACACATTTTTATTCTGCGCAAGGAAACAAATATAAACAAAGCTAATAAACAAGAATGAAATACCCGATGGCTCGATACATGCATACTTGGAAATGTTACGAAATTAGTAATTGTTACACACAAAATATTTAAGTAAATGTTGCCTTTATGTTATATTTTAATTAAATAATTACCGTACTATCAATAAAGAAATGTAAAAATTATATATATACGATTTCATAAATTAAATAAAGTAAAGCTTTAGTAAACACAGTAATGTTATGAAACGTTGATCAGCGAAGAATAATATCTTACCAAAGTAACTTTTCATGTCGTTTTCTTTAATAGCATTTGGAGCATTATCTCCTATGACTTTTGTCAATCCTTGAATTCCCATTGTTTCGGTAAATTATCTTTTTTACTTTATTTTAAATTTACAAAATAAACGTTTCCAGAGAGAATTACCCGCCACAGAGAGACTTCTGGGAATATTTAATATAAACAAATAAGTGGATTAAATAAATAATTAAAAATCAATAAAACTTAATTTATACTATGTCCTATTTTATTCAGTTTTTCAATTGTTTACTTTTATTTCGGATAAAAATGTGTTTTTAAAAATCTATTATTGTTTAAATTAAGATTCCGTAAGATGGCACTAATTTACCGGAACTTTGATTATTTGGATTGCGCGGGTAAATCAATTAAAACTTTTGATCATCAGTTATAAATACATTGTCATTTATTTCATTTTCATCCACGATGCTTATTAGTGACTTGAAGAGAGAATTTTACGACCAAGTTTATTCAACACGAGTATTAATACTTGTCGGACTTGACGTTGATGCTGTTTGTGCTTGTAAAATTTTACAAACATTGTTTCAATTAGATCATGTTTCTTATACGTTAATCCCAATAAGTGGACGTCAGGAATTGGAAATTGCTTATGCAGAAAATTGTGAACAAATTAAAAACATTGTTCTGATAAATTGCGGCGGAAATATCGATATCATAGAATTATTACAACCTGAAGAAGATGTAATTTTTTATATAATTGACTCGCATAGACCGTTAGATATTTGCAATGTATATAATGATAAACAAATAAAATTATTAAAGAGTGAAGATTCTGAGGAAAATATTCCGGAATTTGGTGATGTATTTAGAGATGATGAAGAATCCGAGGAAGAGTCTGATGAAGCCGATGAAGATTTTGAACCCCAAGAAAAACGTAATCGTTTAGAGATGAGGTTAGAAAAAAGAAGAAATAGACGTATTTGGGAAGAGAAAAGAATGAAAATTCTATTTAATTATACCCAATTTTCTTTTTATGGAACATCTTCAGCCGTTGCTTTATATGACTTTGCGTGGAAAATGTCAAAAGACTCCAGTGACCTTCTTTGGTGGGCAGTTATTGGCTTAACAGATCAGTTTGTAAATTTTAAAATTGAGAGAGAAAAATATATGTTGGAATCAGGGAATCTTCAACCTCATGTTTCCAGACACAACCATAGAAACGATAATGAAGATAACAATTTGTCAATAAATAACTTAAAACTAACATACGATAAAGATCTTCAACTAACCTTCTATAGACATTGGTCTATCTATAGCAGTATGTGCCATACGCTGTATACGAGTACTGCATTCCGTGTATGGACTTTGAAAGGTAAAAAAAAACTATATGAATTCTTTGTTGATATGGGCTTGCCTTTAGTACAAAGCCAACAAAAGTATTCTTGCATGGATATTGATTTAAAGAGCAATGTGAAAAGCTGGATAGAAAGTAGAGCAGAAAAATATGATTTAAATCAAATTGTGTATGGTGCATTTCAAGCAAGATTTGGTTTTAAAAACAACTTTTGTGCAGCTGATATTGTTTTTGCACTCATGGCAATATTGGAACAAATTGAAGGCTCAAAAAATCCTCCAAAAAATTTTCTAGAAGCTTTAGATTGCCTTTCTAGGTTTAATACTAATATATTAGAGAAAGGAATAGAATTATCAAAAAAATTGTTAGAAACCATTTGTAGCATTGCTCATTCATTTCTGGATATGAATCGTGTTGTATCTGCCGGACCATTTCTTTATGCTACTTTGCAAGAGGGAACTGTCAACGTTAAATATTTTTCTCGTCCTATTTGCTTAACATTGTTAGCTCGATATTTGTTACATTCTTTTGTGGCGATATCACGAAGTAAAAAAGCCAAGCGTTTACCTTTAATACTTTCAGCACCTTTAAATCAAGATCAAGGAACTGTTATTGTTGTTGGAATTCCACCTCTTACAGAGGATTCTCCCAAAAATTTTTTTGGAAAGGCTTTTGAGCAAGCGGCAGAAAAAACTAATTCAAGAATTATGCAAAATAATTTTGAAACTTCAATTTTAGAAATGAAAAGCGAGGACTGCAGTAAATTTTTTGATGGTTTAGTGTCTTTATTAAATTAATATGTATGTTTAGTACATACATAAAATCTGTTCAGAAATGAGTATTCAATATCATGTTAAAGTAAAAGGTCTAGCAAATAAAAAGTGTGTTGATGTTTTGTTAGACATCTTATCAATTAAAAATTTATAATTATTAGTTATAAAACATGGATAAAGTTCAAGCATACACATGTACCAATGACAGTGGTGATTGATAACTGGTTTCTCTCTCCAAGCTACCTGTAGTGTCATCTCCTGATTCGTGCAGGTTTTATGTAGTGACATATTTTAGCTACTCGCTACCAAAATGTTAAGGTGTTACCAATTCTTGTTCACAAGTTATGATTTGAAATGTATCTATGTGGGTCATACCTTAATCCATCACGGAAAAATGTGCTAGCATTAAATTTTGTTTTAATTTGGGCAAAACTACTATCGAAGTGTTTGAAATGATTCAGACTACATGGCAATAAAACTATGAATTGCATGTTGCATTGAAGCCATGAATCGAAAGATTTTCAAGTTGTTTGCAAGATTTTATGATCACCAGAAGAGCATTAAAAATGATTAGTGATGATATGAAAACCCTGTCGTATTTTATGTTGTCACTCGTAATTCAAATATTCTAGCATCATAATAACTACACTTATTATGTAATATACATCAATTCAAAGACTGCACTATAGACAGCTTGGAAAGAGAAACAGACTGAAACGTATTGTGTATAATGTGTTATAAATAAATGTAATATTGCAGGATTTTTAAATTAAATGTTTTAATTTTATATTTCTTAAAATTAATTAAAACCAATTTCTCTTGCCAGTGTACTTCCTATTTGCTTGTTCACATATCATTTGTTATATCTACTATTATTAATTGTATAGACATGCTCATTGTATATAAACGGTATAATTTATATGTATTGAAGCCATGGAATAATAATATTTACAAAATAAGTCTCTGAGGACAATAATGTGTGTTAAATAGTAAGATTTTAGATTCGGATTGTTTTCTAACCGTCCAGATTAATATTCCAGATTGTAAAACATAATACTGCCGAAGCCAATCAAGAGGAGATAAAAGAAATTAGAAAAGTAGTCGATCAATAAGATAGAATCCAATATTCTCTCGAAATGCTGCTTTTCATTGGTACAAAATATAACTTGGGTTATGCTGCAGTCAATCAAACATTATTTTGGAAAACCTTGGACCTAATTAGATAATATTGTTAAATGTACATATTAATTTTAATATTACAATGCTTTTTATTGTTTGTAATACTTAGCAATTAAATATTAACATAATTAAATGTGTATAAATTTTCATAAATAGCAGAAATGTAAATTTTACTGGTAAGAAGTTCTCAGGAATACTGCCTAAATATTGCTGGCATAAGTTGACAATAATGCTATTAGTATTTTTATAAAAGTAGTTACCATATAGATCAGTGAATTAAATTTTGTTGGTGCTCTTTGAGATTTGGACTTTTGAGTCTGAATTTTGTATGAAATGAAATTTTTCTGAGTTTAGACAAGTTTTTATTTCAGGAAATTAATTTTCTCTGACATAAGAGCAACAAGCATCCTATTAAAATTACTTAACAACTGGTCAGACAATATTCAATGTGGCCTGTAAGTAATTGGGGGGGGGGGGTATGAGCACTTATGTAAATAAAATAGCAGCTTCTCTAGTTGACACTGATGTTAAGATATCTGCAAAAATCACTTCCACAACTGCATTAAAAAAATTAAAACAGGCAAAACTCTCCATGCAGTAGTGCCACTCAGTGCCAACCAGAGTAATCAATGGATGGTACTACTGCATGGAGAGTTTTGCCTGTTTTAATATTATGTGCTAGCATAAGAAGTAGTGATCATGTGATGTTTAGTGATTAAAAAAAATTATTTTTAGCGTATTATCAAATGTAGTTTAACTGAAAGTAGTACCAAATCTTGATAAATTATTTAAAAAATACAATTTAATTTTTTAGTATATTAAGCTGCATTATATTAGGGGATTCGTTGACATTTTTCTAAAGTTAAGCATATCTCTTACTAGTATCCAAACTCATATTAAGAGATCATAAGCATTTATATAAAAAATTAGCATGAAATCTGCCGTATAAAAACGCAGTAATAGTTTTTTATTAACTTCACCTATATACGTTTAAAGCGTATTATAAGTATTATGATCAATTGGCGGAGTAAATTATTCATAATAAGTATATATAAATTTAAAAAATATTTTTTTTTTTTTAATATTTAATAAATAAATAAAGTTATAAATAGATAAGTAAGTTGTATGTGTAAACATATATATATACTAGATTTTAGCATTTCATTATTATAGATTTATAGAATAGGCAAATGCATTACAATTTAAATTGTCATTTCCAATGGATTGTTATTTTAGAGGAACTACACCGTATTTTTGATCATTAAAATAGTGCGTGAACAAAATAAGTTACTGGAACTAAAGTTATAAAAATAATTATAACCTTCGGCTTGTGTAGCCCAAAATTTCAAGAGGATCTCATATAATGTAATAGTTGCAAAATTGAGGGATTATCTTAATTCTATGTTCATATCATGTTTACTTGTATACATTTTGGAAATATATATCAGATCAATGGGGAAGAAGGTTGTGGGAATATAATTCATTACTTCATAATGTAACGTATATAATATGCCATTACATTAATTTAAAATTAAAATAAAAAGTTCATAAATAAAAATAAGTTTATTAAAAACTAAAAGCTAAAATGAAAAAGAGTTCTTTAACGTATATATTGTCGCACAGATGGAAAACTTTAAAAGTATTTTTTTTTAAATAAAAAAAAAAGTATTTGAACATACTTTTTTATAAAAAAAAAGTAAAGATCTAAACATAAAATATTTTTATTAAAAAGCAACATAAATGAAAAAGATTCCTATGTAATTGCAGTGAATGGAAATGGTTGTTTTATTAATTAAACAAAAAGCAAACTAGCTCTTGGGGCTCTTATATAATTAAAAAGTCAGATGAAAGATATAGATAAAAATTAAAGATTGTTTCCCGCTCCAAAGCAGAATGTTCAATAGAAGCAGCAACCAACACTCGGACCCTAATGAAAATCATTGGAACAGGAAACTATTGTTCAGTGAATCCAGACGATTTGTATAAAAAGAAAAAAATTTCCAATCAAAGTTAGTTCCAGCTTGATTTTTGAGGAGGAGGGTGAAAAGACACACTTTTTACCCTCTTACTTATTTCAAATGAAGTGACTTGAATTATGAATTGTACTATTGCAGACCCTGAATCATATGGGTACTGAAATAAAATAGTACCAGGATTGAACCAGCTAAGGCCATCTCTGGAACAACAGACCGGTTTTCCATGAAAGTATGACCAATAAAGACTTCGCGGGAATTGGCACCAGGAACTGGGAGCTCTTGTACTGTAAAGTATGAACTGTAAAATTTTAAAAAGTAATTAGGAACTTTCGTCAATATTTGACAGACTTTTAATAATCAACTAAACATAATTTTTAAAATGAACTTTTATCTGACTTATTAAGATTTCAAAATCAATTATTAATGTTTAATTTCATATACTTGAGTTTGTTAATGTAATTGAATCATTTCCATTTTTTTTTATTATTGATTAAATTATTTAAATGTATTAAATTTAAGTTGGGTGTAGATAGCTGCATAGATTCATTAATGTTTAGTTTGTTTTTTTTTTTGATTTTCATATGATTAAAATATATAGATATCGGTAAATATGACACCTTATGCTGAGTGTCCAAACATATTTATTTGTATATCTTTTAAGTTATTGGGGTCAATGCGGCACCTTGTAAATTTCCCTCTGCAATTCCATCAATAACTTTTTATTTTAATCGTTTATGTTTATTTTGAAAGGGTTTAATTTTAGCCTATTTGTCTCGTAGTTAGGTCAATGCTGGTGGAGGGATATATGGGTGTTTATATCAATGTAATGTGAAGCGTGTTTAGCATACAGGGCAAAGCCCAATTGAATGCATGACCCAAAGATGTAATCATTGCGTTGCAATGGATGCAGACGTATTTATAGGGACTATAAGTCGGCAGATAGACCGCTCTTCCCCATACGGAGCATTTCTCTTTAATTATTGTATATACATGATTCTTTCACCAGACGCACATTCCTGTCAGCATGGTTTTATGCTAGCATCTTCATTTTGCTTTGGTTGCGGCTATATATCTGGAAGCAGGCGTTGGTTTGGCTGCGAAATTTTAGTCTGAGATTGAATGATTGTTTTGAAAAGTTTTAACTGAGTAATCTATGTAGCCTATCTACATGCAACGTTCTTAAGTAAAAAAATATTATTAAAATGTCCATCTGTGCGGATTTTCTAAATAATTTAAAATTAATAATATCTAAATTTATTTCTCAAATTTATATATGTGCGTCAATAAATGTTTTGTATGTTAATTACTGGCAGTGGCTTATTTTAGTTTTTTAAATATTAATATATTTTGAGAATATAAATCTTTATTAAAACTTATAAGAATTTATATTATAAATTATCTTTGCTGCTCCCTGACTAGTGGCATGGGCTGATGGTCGGAATAAAACATATGTAAAAATTAGATCTTAACAGTACGTATCTGCCTACTATATAAATTTTCCAGGTTCCAATAGCCTGGCGGCGCCCTATACGGCACATATGGAAGATTCCATTTTTCCCCGACCATTATAATAATCTGGTTAAAATAGATTTTTATGACAAATTTTCATAGAGAAGCATTGCTTGCATAATTTTTTTGGTATGTCCAATGATCGGTTTCATCACAACTATTAGTTGATCTTGATTTAATTTATAATGTGTAATTAGGAAAAGCTTGGCTTATGAAATAGTTTTACAGTAATGTAATGAAGTTCAAGAAATCCAAGTCTCGCACCATCATTCATATGGCTTCTACTCCTTGCCTCAGAATAGAGAAGCCATTTAACATAATTTTTATTGTGGTAATTAGGAAGTGAGGCAGCAAATTGCAGCTGGTTTTTTTTTTTTTGATTAGAATTATATCAACATAATATTTTCACTATGTCCTGTTTGGTTTTTTTTTTTTTATTGTTTTTATTTTAACCATCAGACATAGTTTATTAGCATATTTTTTATTACAGAGAACCCATAATATTAATATGTGATATAAATGGATAAAAATACATCTTTTATCATACTTGTCTAATTTTTGTTTCTAAAGATATATGGATATCTAATATAAATATGATCAAAATTTTATATTACATATCTTCCAAAATAAAATATTTTATTAAAGTATGTTTAATGATCTTTATTTAAAACAAACAAGGTATGTTTCATCTTAAGCCAATAAACATCACATAATCACCATTTCTTATGCAAGAAACTAGTCTGGGGATATTGGATGAGTAGGCATTAGATGGGGATTTTATGCGCAAGCCTTCTGGCATCCATTGATCACTCTAGCTTGCAGTGTGTGGCAATACATATAGTGAGTTTTGCCTGTTTTAATATGTTTCATCTTGAACCACAAGTTTTCAAAAATTAGAAAAAAAACAGTTATAGTATATAATTTAAATTTTATTTGTAATGAATGCATACTAAATATTATTTCTAACCCAATCATATCAAACTTTATCCAAATAAATAGTGAGGCGCATTTGAAAATTGGGTCATTACTGTTATTTTGATATTGTCAAAATAATGTTTTATTAACTACATATCAAATTTTTTTTTACTAATATTAGGAGTTCTATCTAATAAGTAAAATTACATCTGCAGATTACAAGTAACAACCACAGGAAATTGCATTAAATGTGATAGAATAAAACAAGCTGTTGGAAGAACAAGTAATGAATTCCATCTACGTGATATGCAAAGCAATAAGATTTAAAAATCTGTGCAATCTCCTAACAGAAAAGCTATATAAATGGAACTTTTACAAATCTAAAATATAAGTAAACTGACAAAAGACAGTGAAAAAATTTGAACACTGGTAGATTGCACCAGAAAAACAAAGGCTGGTCAAACTGACCCTCTTAGAAAACCATCCATATTTAACAGGAATCTTATACTAGAGTAAACAAAAGAATTCAGTCTCCCTTGTATATAAAACTTTTGGAACAAATTAATGAAATGAAAGAAAATTATTTGAAATCCAAGAAGTCAATTAAAGATTCAGTTAAATCAGACAATCAATAAGCAGTATTGCAACTTTAAGTAATCAAGAATTAAATAATCTTATTGACCTGATATTGATTTAGTGTTCTACGAAATTTAAAAGAATTATTAGAAAAAAGTTTCTAAGCCAAGGTCCTAAAGTTATTTAATCCTGGATCTGGTATTAATTTGATTCCACCAATCAAAATAAAGCCTAAGGATAATGCAAATCTAAGAAAGGCAATCTTGAGAAAGTAAGAAAAAGAGATTTGATAACCCATGCTAATGCATTATCAAGAATTCCAGATAAGTTTAGACCTCAAAACAAAAGGGATTAATGGGAATTATAAGAATACTCTCCAGTTGTTGGTAAAATAGCAAAATCATTACGATCTGAATTTAGCAGAACATTGTTACTGGACTTAACAGAATCCTAGCTATCAGATTTTTTTAAAATGGCTTGGAAGGAGCTAATTTTCCACTTACTCTAATTATTTTACATACGTACAGTAATACCTATATAATAATTTTTCTACGTTTCAAGCGCAATATATAGATTACATAAAAAAAAAAACCTCTTGATCAACTAAATCATTTCTCGCAAATGAAGGACTCTAATTCTTAAGCTGAGATATATATGAACTAAAGTTTTGGCTTGTGGCCAAGGCTAAATAAAAATTTTGGAAAATTGCATCAAAACGTATTAATTGTCAAAGTAAAGCATAGTTGGTCCTGTAAAGATTAAATCCTTGGGATTAGTTTTTAAGTGTTAGCAATAGATATATTGAAACTTTAATGGTAAAGATATTTTTAATAACAGTTGATGTATATTAGTAATGGATTAAGTTCAAACTTATTCCAAACATTTATACCAATTAAATAGTCCTCAAGCTCAGGAAAATGCTCATGGGCCACAAACTGTCAGAGACAGTAGTCATTGATAACAAGTGTATTTTGCCTCTTTCAATTTGGGAATTATTTATTCATTACCATGTACCCTTATTTAACAGAAATGTTATTAAACGTTTTAAAACAAATATTGAGCAAAACAAGTCATGGCAAGTATATTCATCAATCCTGCTTCATACTAACTATTGGGGAACTCCATAGGAGAGCTAATTATTGGATAGACATCAAATATCCCCTTATCTTTTTCCTACAATAAGCCAATATCAGATAAGACTAATCCTTACTTCAGATTATATTAGATGACAATCTTGATACAGACCATGTGATAATTGGACTATTCCCATCAGCTATCAGTAAATGTTGAATGTATAGAAAATTTTAAACTTTTCAATGACAAACAACTTGTTAGTAATAACACACGAATAGACAACACAGGTTAGTAATTACACAACATTTCAAGTAATATTCTCCCCTTTCTTCAGGTGTTGCTAGCTTGACCGGAGACTGTGTTAGCATAAGAGTTGAACTCGCACCTTTAGATTTCCGAATATTGAATTTAAGGCAAACGCTGTATCCAAGTGAGCTATTGTCAATTTTTAAAAAATTAAATTTCCAGTTTAGATGAAAATATAATTTCCAAGTCAAAGCAATTAAGAATACATGTTGATCTACACACAATATCAAACCGCAGTCTGGGATGAGCACATCAGAAATACCATCAGTCAAGATAACTATTAAAGAAGGGTCAATGATATTTGAACCAATGAGCAACAAATAGGCTCTCCAGGAATAGAAAAGGAGTCTCATTTTGTATTGAAGTGGAGGACTGCATATTCAAAGGATTTTTTATGCTAACCAAAGACATATTTATAATAGAATAGAATAAGTCCAAGTCTCTAATGTAGGTATTGGTATAGGCATATTTGTTCATTAATTAATTACATAGCATGTATGTATGATTAAAATTGTGGATTTGATTGGAACAGCGCTTGTGAAATAGTAGACCTATGAGAATAATGTGTTTTTCATTATTATGTTTAGTAGCAACAAATTTTTGAATTCAGATTGTTTTACAAGCAGTACTATATCAATACATGGAGTAAAATCAAGCTCTTATACTCCCGGAGTCGGTCACAATTATTCTTACGGTATGCGTAGATGTAAAATGAATAAACAAGAAAATGGGATAAATGAATCCAGGCAAAACATTTGAAAGTAATCTGCTCTAGAAACATTACATTCTGCAGTTATTAAAGGTAGCTTAATGCATACTTGTGTGTGTCCAAATTAGATAATATTGTTAATATTCTTGAGTAATATTTACATATAGGTTCATTTTAATATTGTAATACCCAGTCTTTTATTGATTGAAATAGACTTTGCAATCATTAAATTTTAAGAAGTATAAATTTAGCTTTCCTTACATAGCACATTCTATGAAAACATTGGATTTTAGTATATCTCCCCAAAAATATAGGCATAAATAATACTACTCTTAAAAACAGGCAAAACTCCCCGTACACTAATGCCATTCTGTGCAAGCCAGAGTAATCGATGGATGCAAGAAGTTTTGATGCATAAAATCCCTACCTAGTGCCTACTCAGCCAATATCCCAGATTAGTTTCTAGCTTGTAGCATTCATCAGAGAGGAACCTTGGATCTGAGAGCAGTGCACTTAGATTTTAGGATCTAATGCAACCCTTCAGCCACCTTTTACCTTTTCAGTTAACTATAAATCTATGAGTCTAAATTTGAAAACAATATTTTCAATCCAAGCTCATTTGCTTATATAGATCTGACCTCATTTCAGTAGTGCTTTTGGTTCTTTAATAACCATAACCATCATTATTCCATTGGGCAGGATTGGTATTAAACATCACATGATCACCATTTCTTATGCATGCTCAAGCTGCTGAAAGCGGAGGCAAATCTCTCCATACAATAAAGCCACTCAGTGCAAGCCAGGGTAATCAGTGGATGCGAGAAGGTTTTTGCATAAAATCCCTACCTAGTGTCTGCTCATACAATATCCTCTGACTAGTTTCTAGCTTGTGGCTTTCATCAGTGAGGAATCTTTAGATCTGAGAGCACTGCACTTAGATCTTAGGATCGAATGTAACCCTCCAGCAGCCACCTTTTACATTTTTAGGATAATGGTGGCTATGGTTATTAAAGAACCAAAAACACTAAAAATATATGTGTTAAAGACTGAGTTCAGAATCTATATGACTATATAAGCAATGAACTGGGATTGAAAATATTGTTTTTAAATTTTAGACTCGTACCTTTATAATTAACAAAAAATAAAAGGTGGCTGCTTGAGGGTTGCCTTAGACCCCAAGGTCTAAATGCAGTGCTTTCAGATCCAAGGCTCCTCGTTGATGAACCCCACAAGATAGAAACTAGTCTGGGGATATCGGATGATAGGCACAAGACAGGAATTTTATGCACAAACTTTCTTGCATCCATTGATTACTCTGGCTTGCACTGAGTGGCACTACTGTATAGAGTTTTGTCTCTGTTTTTAACAGCTTGAGCAAGCATAAGAAATGGTGATCATGTGATGTATACTGCCCTTTTTAGATATTTTCAATGTGCGTCATGCCTTGTATCATTTGGAGCAGTGATAGGGAGGCAGATTCGAAGGTTTAAAGTCCATATATTACTTGAACTTCTCATAATCTTCTGATAATAAAGCCATTCTGTTATTGTTTTCACTCTAGACTTATTTTTGGTTACTAGTGTCTTTATTATAACTTATTTTTTTAGAGTATGGAAGTTGTAGGGAATTTTTTTTTTTTTTTGATACTACATCAAAAGATCTATTAATCTCAAACACATTTGTCAAGCTTTTTACTAATATCTCTTGGAGAGAAATTTCATGATTATTATAACAGTTAAAGACCTGGTTGGAGATTGCAGAATGGATTTTCTCAAAGAATCAATGCTTGGATAATTTCTCTGGATCATGTTAGATAAATATTGAGACAGCAACTACTAGCTTATAAAAATCTGTCATATAATGAAGCAATTAAAAAGGCTAAGCTTATAAAATATTTGGGAGTGCGGAGAATTCCAGAAACAGCATACATTTGACAGACAAAATAGAAAAGATATTTATGAAGAAAGTGGGTAAATTAGAATCGTAAGGAGAAATTTAGTTTTCGGGTTTGGAAAAAATAACTATATTGTATGAAATAAAGTGCAACATTGGAAATGTATAAATTGGATCAAAGAAAATCTATGTAGCTAGTCGCAATGTAAAAATAAAATGCATACTAAAAGTATGGAAGTGGATGTCATTGAACAAATAATACTTGCCCAAATCTGTGGGAACAGCTTAAATATACAGCATACAGATAGGTAATTAAACATAAATAATTATTCATGTAAATGCATTTAAAAGTAAATTTTCTTCAGCTTTCACAAATAAAAAGATGGGCATTCTAACAATTTTTATGGGCTTATTAAGCAAGAATTACAAGTTAAGATTCATTGTTTTCCTAGTATGTAATTAAAAAAATATATATTTAATTTCTGTTTATGTAAAGTATGCACTTTACTTTTATTTGTGAAAGCTGAAGAAAGTGCAATTTTGTGTACATAAACGTAATTTCTGTTTATATTTTTTGTTTTCTACGTTATAGATTTATGTATGTAATACTGAATTATCAAAATAAAGTAAGTTTAGTTAAATTCAATATTATTTAGACAAACTAAAAAACTAAGTTAAATAAAAGCATATAAAAAAATCCATTGATTCAGTTTTCAGTGAATCATTCAGTTACGAATTATAAAGAATACCGCTAGACATCGCTAGTATCAACATTAATTATAAAATTAAAAATTTACATTTTTTATGAATTTTTTTGTAAAATTCTTTGCTAACTCTAAAATAAAGTATTGTCATTGGGAACCCATATGTATGTAAAGTTTCAAGTAGATCAGAAATTGAGAAGTGAATAAATATTGAGTTATCCCGGTAAATTCAAAAATGGAGTAAGTTAAATAAAAGCATATAAATGTTTCCATTCTGGCTCGTGCATGGCTTGGTGTTTGCATTGATCAATCTTTCATTTTTTTATATCTCTTACTGGATTTTACAATTATTTAAGTGCCCCAAGGACTAATTTGCTTTATATTTAATTAATAAAACAATCATTTCCATTTATTAAGATTAAACATGATTCTTAAAATAGAAATTCATTAACATTTATTTCTATTTTCTTTTATATAACTTTTTACTAAAAGTACTAATCTTTAGATCTTTCCTTTTTTACATTAATTTTCTTTTAAATATTTCTTTTTTTTTAAAGTTTTCCATCTATGCGATATATATATTAAACATAACTTAATTTTCTTTTAGTTTTTAATAAATCAATTTTATTTAAGATTTATTTTCCCCTTTATTTTAATTTTAAAATAATGTAACGGCATATGTATACCATTACAATATATATATTGAACCGGGTGAGGTGTATTAGGATTACTGAGGGAGGCAACAAAATCTATATCATTTTTGACTCTTTAATAAAATAACATTATGAAATATAACTTGTAAAACTTTTATACAAAATATGATACAGTTATAACATATATTTGATCTACACCAATGCATTTTAAATATTGCACCACCATGGCCCCTTAGGCAGAGAAGAATAATTCCAAGAGCGCACCTGTGACCAAATCGGAGCTATATTTAAATATATATAACTGTGATCACATTTCAAGGGCACAGATCTCTTCTCGGCTGCAGAATTCAACACCTATCAAAAGCACTTTTTTGTTTCGGAGTAAACCCTGGGCACCAGTCAGTTACCCAAAGATAAATGACGCACTTTGAATGATTGGCAAACTAATTCAGCGCCTAAGAAATCCCAACTAGCTCAGTCAAAAGGAATATAATGCCTTACTGTTTTAATTAGTGGTAAAAGAAATGATCGACAAGCATTAAGTTTAAAGATAATTTATTTTTAAATAAGTACTTATTATTATAACTTTTAAACTACTTCTAAACTAAATATAAACAATCATTCTTTATAATTTCAGGCACACACATATTATAGCAAGATATACAATAGCAATGTAATTGAGCATTAAAGTAATTATAGGCATTCAAAACATGTACATCAATAGTTCATTTTATACGGTTATAGAGTTCATTTATTAACTGACTCTGGGGCTTCAAGGTTAGCAATGGCTACATTATTATCAGAAATGCAATAAGAAAATGTATTCATTACCTGTAGGATTTGAATGTTGAATTCTGTTTGCTGCTTCACGTGATAATTTTCCAAATGGTTGGATTCGAGGTTTGTGGAGGTTCCTTTGCTTACTATTCCTTTGCTTACTATTTCATGGCACTATTTTTTAAGATGGATATCCCTGGTGGTTTTTCAAGTTGTTAGGCAGGCATCACATTTTCCAGGCAAATTGCTGATCTTTTATTAGACTAAGGGCTGGAGCAAAGCCATATGATTCCAATGGTTGTTAGCACTGCATTGTCCTGGTAAACACTGATTAATTGACTGAAGAACTCAACTGAACTTCTTGACTGATGAAAAACCACACTATTTATATGATGACCTGTTGTCACTTTGTTAATTAGTTTTTATATCCGCCAGCTGTATCCGTTGTTGGAATTCGTCCACTGTTTTTGATTACATTCTTTTGATAAGATTTTGATCCTGTTTTCAGTTGGTAGCCATTGCTAATTTGTTGTTTTGTGGATTTTGTTTAATTTAGTAGCCATTGCTGAGTCTGATTTTCAATTTTTTAACCTTCATATATCACTTTATCAACACACACACATTGTACTCTTTGTTTATATTTACATCTTGGTATTAACACATATTTACATTTTAAATTATGGGAAAAGACTTTCTTTAAATTAAATGAAAAGAGATATATTTTTTTTAATTTATTGGAAAATAAGAGTATTCATTTATTGTTAAGATCCACAAAGTGCATGTGCATTAGCTTAAAAAAGCTGATTATTAGTTTATTACAATTCAGAAACATCGCGCTATATAAAATAAATATCTCATTTTTTAGTTTATGTAAAAGATTTTTTAAGCTTTTAGTTTTTTTTAAAGTTATATTTTCTACATCCTTCCAATTAATTAATTGTAACCTTTACTGATAAATGACATTTGTAGACAAGTTTAAAAACTCTTTAAACTTTTATAGATTTTTTTTTTAACGAATTGGATTTTGTTTTAAACTAATCATAATAAAAACTCTTTAGACTTGTATAAATTTACATATTTTCAAACAATATGTCTTTACTCATTTACTGACAAATTATTCTGCAACACTTATTTTTTATTATCAATTTTAAACTTTACATTGTTTTATGAGAAATTTTTATTTTTTAATAATTGTAAACACAATTTTAATGAATGCTCACTAGCGTTACAATATATATATTGAAATAGTCAGCTTTGACAATCATACTGTTTCACAATACTATATACTATAGTAGTATTTCTATATATGTAACTATCACCAAATCCTCGTATATCAGGTTAAAATTGTATTAAAATCAGGCTAAATTTAAACAAAGGTATTAGTTATGTATGTGTGCATATATCTTAGCATACAGTAGAAAAGTTGTATCTGTATATGTAAAAACTCATATATACACACATTTCTAGGAGTAAATTAATGAAAAATGTGGTGTATATGTAACAAGAGACTACATATATGCAGAGAAAAATAATGTTAACAGAATTAAAAACATTATAAATTTCTTTATTCAGAATAATTATTCTAAAAATAATATTTAAAAGTATTGTATATTTCTGCATATATTGCTAAATTAAATAATCGAGTTGCATATATAACCAGATGTTTTCACCTGTGAATTTTTTTTTCTAAAAACAAATTATGATCTCATAAAACTTACTTTCTCACTGTTTTTTGACCTAATTACAAAATTAAAAAGTAACAATAAGTTGTGAAAAAAGATATGAACAAATTATCCTGAATGATCGGTCAAAGAAAATCGCGGATGACCAGTTGTAAAACCCAGCTGTAAGAAATAAAAAACTGTGATTGTACGATCCTAGGAATACAGTGAGAAAATTAACAAAGCATATCTAAAAACTTAACTGTGATAGCGGAGAGGGGACTAAGCTGATAATATAAGCCTCTGCAGCCATCTTTGAAGCAGTTGGACATTATTTCTAGTCAATTCATTGACAACTTATGTTTTAAAATTGCTGCTGATGATAAAGTCTGAGTAGAGGGCGAATTTTCTTGCCTTCCTGACTTGAGAAGATCTACCATGCAGAGGGCCATAAGAGAGAAGTCGTATGATGGAGCAGGTGCTGATTAACATAACCTTTCAACATGAGACCAACTTGCGAGCAGAAAGAAGAGTGGTAAAACATTCCTCTACATAAAATTAATAATTCAACTAAAATGCATTAATTTCTAAAAGCTAGATAATTCTAAACTCTATGGCCATAGCAATAATGTACTTTAATTAAATCCACTACTAAATTGTAATTTTGTTTTCTTTATTTTTAAATCTTAAAATCTTGCCTGATTAGATATCTGATTTTATAAATGATTTGATAATTGATTTCCATACTGAGGTGATATCTTATTTATTGATTTACGTACTCCATTTATTTATTTGTTGGTTTGCTGATTTATCTCTGTTTGATCTAATTCAACGTATTTACCTTGAGTTATTAAAAATTATTTAGTTGTAACTTGCTTAAAGCGATTGATTTTAAATTATTTCTCATAATTTCTGTTACGTATAATTTTAAATGCTGTATTCTAAAATGACAATTAAGTTTCTGAGTTATTTTACATATTTTAACTTAATGACATTTGCTTTTACATATTTTAATGTAATAATAATATTTGCCTTTATTAATTATCATACACAACTTAAATATGTCTTGAGCTGGGTCAATCAGGTTTAAACTAATTGCATTTCAATTTCCTTTTCAAACTAGGCTAAAACAAAGCCGAACTTCAGATTTCACTTACATGAAATCTGCTCTTTAAACTTACATTTCTTCCTAGTTAAATCTATGCCAAATTTTATTATTTTCCATTATGTATTGGTTTGTGCTATATTTGTTCAAAACGGGGTTTTACTCTTAGTTAAATGCTTAGTGAGGAGCCTTTCAATCTTCACATATATGTAATATCACGTGTATATGAGTGCACAAAAGAAACTTCGTTTTGAAAAGGATAAAATGTCTTATTTAAAAGATAATTAAAAGCGTACAGCTACTTTAAGTTAGATTTGCTTTAGAGATAATATTTAATTAATATTTAGTCTGAGTGATTGAAATACAGCATAAAGCTATAGCTTTATATCGTAATTCTCCATAATGTGCTGTCTTCTTCCCTAGAGTTATAAAATGCCTATATAGATAGCTTTAGAAATTAGATTCATAAGCTTTCCTTAATAGCACAATTATAGATGCTATATAATGAACTGATACACGGTAGTTTCATGAAGGAAACTAGTGTTTAGAGGCTTAAAATTTTATTATATAATGTAGTCAGCGGTGCGAATGTGTCTTTAACAAATGCTATGGTGTATATATATTTGTTGCTATATATTTCTTTAATGGTTGTATGTGTAAGTGCTACAACATTACTCTTTTAGTTCGGACAACTATCTTCCAAAATGGCAGTTGGCTACTTCCCACCCCATTCTGCATCCTTAGAAGTGGAGCATGAGACTCTTGTAGTTTAATTAGTTGTTTGATCACCAGACTAAAAGGTCTCCTATTTCCACAGCAATGAATACGGTGAAAGGGAACCATTACTTGGTAAGAATCCCATAAAAAGGCACTCTAGAGATGCAGGGGCTATATCAAACTTTATATTTTCTATACGCCTTGGTATCTGAAGTCTGACTTCCAATCCTCAGTTTATCCCACCAAAATAATTGTATTTTCAGCTTTGATCTGAATTCGAGTCTAATTTCATAGGCATATAAGCGATATAGAGAATATTAAGTATTCATGCTTAATAAACTGTTAGATTCTTTATAAATGTTTATAATCACTTCTGCTAGCTCTAGAGCAGATCTAAATCCTGTTATATAGCATAAACTAGGCATAGATAGTCATGAGCAAATTAACTTCGATCTATAAAGTAATATTAAAGCTCATGAAACTGTAATTTTAAACTTATAATTTCTTCATCACCTGCGAGTGGTAGGTATATATATCAAAGTAAATTAAATTATTTGTAATCCAAACTACAGTCACCTGCGTGTGATTGGAAATTCTATTTATAAACAGTAAATGCTCATATTAAAATCATCACCTATGAGTGATATACATATATATATATGATAAATATAATAATGTAACTAATTTTTAACAGAATAATTAATGTCGCCTGCGAGTGATTTAAATTGTCACATATGTATATGTAAATTAAAGCCACGTGTAACTAAGGAAACCATAAATGATTATAATCCCAATCATCACTTGCGTGTGAACCCAATCTCCAATGTTAAATTATATCCCTAATTTAATCACCTGCGAGTGAGACATCCTATATAGCCACATTATAATCATTATTTTTATTTAATAATTTTAATATTTAGTTTTCATTAAATTAGTTTTGAATTTAACTTTTGTTTCATGTCTCAATGTTGCTCATTGGTAAGTCATTACTGATTAGTTAAGAATCACAATCCCTATTTTATAATTATGTTTCGCCACACACTTCGTCTATGTAGCTATACTAGTTAGAAAGTCAATTTCTCATAGTCTTGTGCTTTACCGATGTTCTACTGCCGGCACGTGATGAATGAAATTGCTGCTGTGGCCTCATGTGTGTCATCCATAAGGTGGTAAATCTTTGAGCATTAGTAAAGAAACTGGGGCTATATCAGACAACGTGGTTCGTACCACTCTATGCTGGTCAGCCTTGGGATGATTTACTAAAGTTCTAGATTTTGTTATGCGAATGTTCATATTTGACTGTTACGATATATATATATATAGCTGCACTAAGAAAAATAAATAATTAAATAGTTGGTAGAATGTTCCTCAGGTTTAAGTATAAAAAAATAATGGGAAAAATAATGTTTAATTTTCGTATACATATTTTTAAAGAGTCTTTATTGAACTCAGTACTTTTTTTAAGTTCCAATATGATTGTATGAAAATTCTTAAACCTTAAATATATTTAAAAGTTTTTTTTTCAAAAAAGTGCTAAGAACAAAGTTAAGATTTATTAACATTGTAAATTTTATTTTTAATTAATTAGAGATGTTTTTTCTCTATCACTTTAGTCAATTAACTGATTATCTTATTATTATTTTCCAAGAAAATTTGGTTTTTAATTATAAAGAAATTTCAAGAATTTTATAATATTAAAGTTCTTGACTTTTTTCAATATTTATGATTAAGGAGCAAAATGTCTGCACAATTGTATTAATGAAATTTTATTTAATTTGTTGTCATGAAAATTATTATGTAACAAACAGATCGTAATTAGTTGGGCGAGATTGTTCTAGAAACAAAGATGTGGGGATGTGAATTACTGACTATACCCAAGCATCTGGAGAAGGTATTTCTAATTTAACAGTTGAAGAGAGCTCAGTCAAATCTTAATCCTATACTAAAAAAGACACCTAATTTAGCTGTTGAAGAGAGAGCAACCCAAGCTTAATCCATCTGATACTAAGCTATTGAATAAAATAGCAGTTTTTTATCAAGCTTTTACCATACTATGAGTTTAACATTAAAATAGTTTTTACAACTAAAACTATGTGCTAAATTCAGTTAAAAGCTAGATATCACCTTCCATGTAACCTATGTTCACTAGGATAAAAAATGTAGAGAAAAATATATACCTGAAGTAGTTTGCAATCTAGCCTTCAACCAAGAGCATGAATTGTAACAGTCTCACCTGGAACATTGAGAGAGCCCAATAGATAAAATTTGCTATTGTTTTGTTTACCTGAAATTGCTATGGATCAGGAAAAGGACACCTTAACCATATAAATGTCAGAAGTTTTGAAGGAGATGCTCAATTGAAAAGAAATTGCAACTGGAAATGATTCCATCAACAATAAAGCCATTGTTAGATGTATTAGTATTTTTTTTAATGTGTGCACACTATATTTTTATT
Source organism: Epiperipatus broadwayi (assembly GCA_028023455.1). NCBI lineage: Eukaryota > Metazoa > Onychophora > Udeonychophora > Euonychophora > Peripatidae > Epiperipatus > Epiperipatus broadwayi. The sequence continues at coordinate 2,470,917 of JAQFVV010000130.1, forward strand.
AATAAAAAATTGTTTTTTCTTTTATAAATGTAATAAGTTTTTTTGTTTAAGAATTGACAATGTTAAATAATTCCATTAAGTTAAGATATTTCAAATTGTTTTTTTCTCATATGTCATAGCATCGGCCGGGACGCGAACCCACAATCATCTGCAACCAACTACTTGCTTGCAAGGCCACTGCGATAACCTCTCGGCTAACAATGCTCGACTATTTCAAATTGTTAAACATTCTTTTTCTGTAAAACCCAGTCAATTTTCTTTTACAAATGGTAAAATAGCATGTAATATATATATATAAAGTGCTATAAATCTATGTTTTTCTTTCAATTTGCCTCTGGGTAGAATCAGATTATTATCTTTGATTTTTGAAAATATTTAACAAACTCTTAGTTATTTTTAAAGAAAGAACCTAATGAATTTAAAAGGAAGATGGATTTGAACTTCCAAGTAAATCAGCATACAAAGTAGAAACTAATTCGCATATGAATCCTATCCAATATAAGAAAGTGGAAAATAAAGATACCACTATGGTATCAGGATGAAAGAAGTGAAGTTTCACTATGAAAGAGAAAGTGGAGGAGATAGAAGTTCCATAAATGCATCAAATCTTTACCAAGAAAATGCATATCAGGAATATTATATTCATCATCCCCTGACAGAACACAAATAGTAGGAAAAATCAAAATTAGATCACATTGCAACATAGAGAATTATTATCAGAGAACTGATTATGATCCTCAGTATCCCAAAAGGGATACTTTCTGACCAAGAAAACAAAAAAGCAAAATGATTAAGCTGAAAGTGAGGAAAGATTGAAGAAATTGGGGATAAATATTAGGAAGTATTTTAATGTTACCTTCAGTGCTGAGGATGGATGGTGTTGTTCTTATAGACATTTATGCAGTGTGTTTATGATTTTTCACACTTTTATCTCTGCACTCCACCTATCTATGGATTAATCTTTCTGAATGAGCCCCTCAGAGAATCTGTGCTTCCTATCAGTAGAATGCTGATTTGTCTATCAGGAACAGAACTGGGTCATGGATGTAGAGCCTATAAAATTCATAAAGTAAATAATCAAGGTATACCATGTGACCAAACATTCCTTTGGTCAATTTTTTTCTCAATGAGCCCTCTGGATAGTAAATTGTGTTTGTGCTTAAAATGAGATGGTTTTTATGGTGCTCATGCTGTATGAAAACTTGTGTTCTGTGATAAGGTATTCTGTTGATCATAGAGTTGGAAGCAGACATGCATATATTAGGCCATTAGTCATCCCATCTGCAAAAATAAAAGATCAAATAAATGGGACTGGTGCCAGTAATAAAATAACCTAACATAACATAATTAAAAATATATACCATAGCTTTTAAGCTGGTGCAAATGTTAAGGTACAGCAAAGTATGACTAAGATTAGACCCAAGAAATGAGACAATTACTTTTGACCAAATAGTCCAACAAGGCTTAATAAATTTCATGTCAGCTTGTAAGTGTATGGAAATGTTAACACACAACAAAGCAGGTCTAACAAATTTTTGTTATAGTGAAATGAAATTGGATATATCAAAATAAAATGTGAAGAATGAGGTTCAACTCAATTTCCATTCCCATATAAGCCCAAGGTAATGTAACCAGATGGCTACATAGCTGGATAAGAACAATAAATAATTAAATAGTTTGCAGCATATTCCTCAGCTTTGATTATAAAAAATAAATTAATTTAATTTTCTATACATATTTTAATGGCTTTTTATTTAACTCACTATTTTATTAAGTCTCCAAAATGATAGTATGAAAATTCCCAAACATTAAATATATTTAAGGGTATTTTTAAAAAAAAGAGAAAGAAGAACAAAATATAATTTTAACAACTTTGTACATTTTATTTTTAATTAATCAGAGATGTTTTTTTCTTTATCTCCTCTTAATGATAAAGAAAAATCAAATTAGTGCAATTAACTAATTATTTTGTCATTTTTATGCAAGAAAAGTTTTGCTTTTTAATTATAAAGGAATGTCAAGATATTTACAATATTAATTTAAGTTCTTGGCTTATTTTCATTATATATGATGAAGGAAAGAATTGCCTGAATAATTGTATTTATGAAATTTTATTTTATTGATTGTCATAAAAATTATGTAAGAGACAGATTGTAATTTGCTTGTGGGTAAGATTGTTTTAGAAAAAAGATATGTTAAGTGTATGAATTAATGACTATGCCTAAGTATCTGAGGGGGTTAATCCTAACTTACTATTAAAAAGAGAGCCCTCAAACCTTTATTCTGTGTGGAAAAAGATAATAGAAGTATTCCTGACTTAGCTGATAAGGGGAGAGCAGCCCAAGCTTAATCCAGCTGAACATAGCAGAATGCTTTATCAAACTTTTAGCATAGTGTGAGTTTAGCATTAAAAATAGTTTGTACAAGGAAAACCATATGCTAGATTAAGCTAAAAGAAGGAAATCACCTTCTTCCATGTAATGTACCTTCACTGGGATAAAAAATGTAGAGAAGAAAGTAATCTCTCTGAAGTAGTCTGCAATCTAGCCTTCAACCAAGAGCATGAGTTTCTGTCTCTGACAGTCTAAGCTGGAAAATTAAGAAAATCCAATAGATAAATTTTGCTGGGGTTTTGTTTTCCTGGAATAGCTATAAACCAGGCAAAGGGTACCTTAACCATACACATGTCTAATAAGCCTCCAAGGAGAAGCTCAGTTGAAAAGAGACTGGAAATTTCAACTGGAAAGGATTCCATCAACACTAAAGCCATAGTTAGAGAGATTAGTATTTTCCTTCATGTGTGCACACTGTTTTTATTATTAGAATTTTTTGTTTGTGAAACATGCTTTTTTGTAAAATCCAGTCAATTTTCTCTTACAAATGGTAAAATAGCTTTTAATATATTTATATGTATAATCTACTATAAACTAAACTTTTTTCTTTGAGTTTGCTCTCTGGGTAGAATCAAAGATTGTTATCTTTGATTTTGGAATTGTTTAACAAACTCTTAGTTATTTTTAAAGAAAGAACCTAATGAATATAAAGTTAATCCATGGATAAAATTTAATTGGTTGGTTAATATAATTTTTCTGAAAACAAATATATATATATTAGATGAAATAAGTGTTTGAGATGTCATACTATCATATCATTTTTGTGTTTATTAATCATATATTAAATAATTGTTTTTAAAAATATTCTTTGTAGTCTTAATTACTTAATTTTATTCAATTCCTGTTTCATGAAGTGTGATGTGTGTGACCTTATATCAGGAGAGCTTATATTTTAGGATTTAGTTTTTTTAATGATCCCAATACATTAATATGTATAGGTAGTGGAAATCCATGATTTGTTTAAGATTATTTATAATAAGCTAATTTATTTATTTTCCTCTTGCTCACAATAATAAATTATAGAGTTCCAGCTTCCTGAGCTAGATTCATGCATAACAGCTATATAAATAAAATGTATATCTATTTAGTGAATGGGCATCCAATTGATGATAATGATGAATATTATCATCCTTGATTGGCACAAAGAGTATATTCATTAAAGATCATGCACTAGATTTTATTTTAGTTAAGTCTCTTTTACACACTAAGTCAAATGTACTATATGGCCAGAGCATTGATAATGATGAGCATGTTTTATTATCCCAGCATTATTATTTTTGTTGGTTGCATTTTTATGGACTAGCACTTAAGTTTGTGTATCCAACTAATGTTTTCAATGATCTGCCCCAAGCTGGAAAAAGCTAAATAAGTAGCCTGATCTATAGTAAACCCATTTTAAATCCAGTCACCAATATTGACTTGTTTTAATTTTATTGTTGGTTATTGCTGATAATAAATGACTTATACTTATCTTAATGTTTGTGAACTTTGTTAATTATTTTTATGCTTATAATAGTGAGTTAATTGGGCTGATCTCTCAGAAAGTTCTTGAGATCCCTCATGCTCTTACAATATATAACATTATCTAAATATTTTAAAATATTAAACATATCATTAACACTTTATTTTAATACATTACTTGATATTAAATATTTCTTTAATATTAGATCTTTAATATCATTATTTTAGATATACTAAATTTCATTATTTGAAATATTTTGTTCAACTTGGGTTGATGATGATTTTCTATAACCCCAGTTTCCCACTTATTTTCCTGTAGTGTTACTATGTATAAACTAATATCACAGAGTATAGTTTCTGGTTTAAGTTGCAATTCATTTTTTGTGTTTTTTCTATTTTAAATAGAACCATACATTTCTAATTTGAATATTATATCTCATTATATTAATATATGATAGAATTAATATTACATTGCCAAGGATAATTAATAAGTTCCAAGTTCTGAGATTGAATACTATAGAGTGTGACAAAATGGTTGTTGTTGTTGTTGTTGTTGTTGTTATTATTATTATTATTATTATTATTATTATTATTATTATTATTATTATTATTATTATTATTATTATTATTATTTATGCATTGATGTGAATGACTAGCTATTAATTCATTTACATACTTTAGCATGGTTTAATTAACCAACTTTATTATAGTCATATATATAAATAATTAAAAAAAGCCAGTCAATACTTAGACATTTCCAATATTAATAAAAACAAACAAACAATATATATATATATTGTACATATACATACAGTATTCAATTATTTAAAAAAAAAATTTTTTTTATTCTTTTATACATACAGAGATTTATATGTATAGATTTATTATTATGAATAAGCAGTTCTTTTTGTGATTTATTATATAATATTTTTTATTATTAAATAATATGTGTTAAATTTATTTAACTTTCATTTTGTTAAAAGAGAGTAAATCAGAAAGGTGTAAAATTGTTAGATTAGGAGATAAAAATTGTACACGTGTGAAACAATGAATAGATCTGTACAAACACAAAGATGCTTTTACACTTATTTCTGATGACTATAGATGGCCAGCTTTGTTGTTATCTGTATCTTACGATTATTTTTACAAAAGAGGTGCTTTGATGTAGATGATAGCGATCAATTTTAAGTCAAACTTGTGAAGCTTTGATTTTTTTTTTAAGATAAAGATTTCCAGATGTTTTTTTTTCTTTGGTTGAAATTTGCGATATAAATGATTAAAACAATTTTTTTAATCAGTCAGTCTTAAATTTTTTTAAAGAGATGGTCAGTCAGTTATAAATTTTTTTTAGAGAGATGATCAGTCAGTCTTAAATTTTGTAGAGAGAGATGATCAGTTAAATTATTATTATTATTTTGAGACTCAACTCAGTAGGTCCTTCCTTGTTATTATTCTTAAGCAGAAGTGTAAGCTCGAACTTTTTTTTTTAAAAAAAAAAAAAAAAAGGAAAAGAGAGTGAACGCTTTAATTTTTTTTTCTCACTCTTTGAAAGTTGAAAAAAAAAAGAGCAAATGAAATGTGCGTTTATATAAAGCAATTTTCAAGCAATATTAAAGAATAGGAGAGAAATGGAACAAGATTGAATTTATTATAAGTTAGTAATAATTATAAAAATGATATTAACATATTTGGTTATGCATAAGACTATGCCTCTGCATTGCTAAACCATTTTTTCTGCTTCCTGATTAATACAGAATGAGTCAAAATCGCTGATCTGTCTATGAAATCATGTATCCAGTAATAACCAACAAAATGATAAATTTTGAAGCCAACCACGCAAGCTATATGGAATGCTTTGTTCCTAGTTCATGTCTTATTAAAAGCTCACTGCCTTCGAACCAATGGAGAAGGGGAAATAGGAGGAAAAGAAAATTTAAAACAGCTATGTAGAACCAAGTTTGAAGCCATAAATCAAATTTTTGTTGATTTACCTCAATCATCTAAAGTGTCGACAGCAATTATTTTTTTTAAAGAAGAGAAACAAGCAAATCCACCGGTACCCACTTATTCAAAGTACTTATAATAATTTTTTTTTAAATGGTAGAAGGAAGCCAATCAACAGTGAATAATAATGGAATTGAAGAAACAAGAAAGTCAATTGATTCAGCATTATCTTAAAAGTATCTGCAATAACTTTCTTTTTTTTTTTTTTTTTGTTGGTGAGCAAAGAAAAGCAGTCTAAAATTCAAATTCAGGACATTAATAAGAAGTAAAAAGTAGACGGGTAAATATGAACTTTCTTTAACCGATTTTATTCTTTTACTTATTAAAAGTAAACCTTAATTTACTGGTCAAAGCAATTTTCTTTTTTGATACAGAAACATTAAAGACTTGTTTATCTATAGTTATTTGCAATATCTCACAACATAGCACAAACATAGTTTAAATCTTTAAACTTAAATTTTTCATTATTTTTTTATTATATATTGTAATGTTGAAATGTTTTTTTTTTAATTGTTCTTCAGTTGTTAATGATAATGAGCAACCTATAGATATATGCATTTATAATGTTTTTTTATTTTTATTTTATCTTGTTGCATATTAAAAATTAATATATGTATTTTATTTTCTTTCGCTATAAGGTTGCAAAAGAAAAAGATATTTTTATATATGTAATTTATGGGTATACATTTTAAACATATATGTTAACATTACCGAATGCGTGAATGTGTAACTGTTTATCCAAACACATCAAAGAATAGGTTATATATGATTAGTTTAAAATAGTAAATTAAAAAGTAGGGCATTACATTTGAATGGAAATGAAATAACATAGACAAGTTACACCTGAAATTTATTTTATGATATGATAAGTAAGAAAATTCTTAAATAAGCATTTATAGAATATGTATTTTTTTTTTTAATATTGATTTAAGTCAGCTTATTTTGAGATATCAAGAAAGATGACAAACCTATAAATAGTCAAAATAAAAGTCATAGATCAATTCATAGATCACATGACCCTATCTCTTAAGCTTGTAAGTTATAAACAGTGAGGATTGCCAATTCCTCTACAAGCTTTATGATAAATGCTTAGCTAGAGCCAGCACTTAAAATATCTCTGTCAGGAACCCCTCCCCAAACCCCTGACCATGGTTTCGTGCTTTGGCACTCCTCAGAGAGGTGTCAGGGTAGGTTCAGACACTAGATCTAAAAATACCAACCCAAAGCTAAGCACTTAGCTAAAAGTTATCTATTGAGTGGAAAATCTGAAATTTTCAGACATGTACATGTCTTCAAACCCAGCTATCCAACTCAAATAGCTATATGGGGCTGATAGATCTTCAGCCATGCCACATAGTAGTAGTCATAGCAATATAAAATTGCATAAGACTTTTTTGGCAGAGACTATAAATAGTCAAAATAAAAGTCATAGATCAATTCATAGATCACATGACCCTATCTCTTAAGCTTGTAAGTTATAAACAGTGAGGATTGCCAATTCCTCTACAAGCTTTATGATAAATGCTTAGCTAGAGCCAGCACTTAAAATATCTCTGTCAGGAACCCCTCCCCAAACCCCTGACCATGGTTTCGTGCTTTGGCACTCCTCAGAGAGGTGTCAGGGTAGGTTCAGACACTAGATCTAAAAATACCAACCCAAAGCTAAGCACTTAGCTAAAAGTTATCTATTGAGTGGAAAATCTGAAATTTTCAGACATGTACATGTCTTCAAACCCAGCTATCCAACTCAAATAGCTATATGGGGCTGATAGATCTTCAGCCATGCCACATAGTAGTAGTCATAGCAATATAAAATTGCATAAGACTTTTTTTGGCAGAGACTATAAATAGTCAAAATAAAAGTCATAGATCAATTCATAGATCACATGACCCTATCTCTTAAGCTTGTAAGTTATAAACAGTGAGGATTGCCAATTCCTCTACAAGCTTTATGATAAATGCTTAGCCAGAGCCAGCACTTAAAATATCTCTGTCAGGAACCCCTCCCCAAACCCCTGACCATGGTTTCGTGCTTTGGCACTCCTCAGAGAGGTGTCAGGGTAGGTTCAGACACTAGATCTAAAAATACCAACCCAAAGCTAAGCACTTAGCTAAAAGTTATCTATTGAGTGGAAGATCTGAAATTTTCAGACATGTACATGTCTTCAAACCCAGCTATCCAACTCAAATAGCTATATGGGGCTGATAGATCTTCAGCCATGCCACATAGTAGTAGTCATAGCAATATAAAATTGCATAAGACTTTTTTGGCAGAGACTATAAATAGTCAAAATAAAAGTCATAGATCAATTCATAGATCACATGACCCTATCTCTTAAGCTTGTAAGTTATAAACAGTGAGGATTGCCAATTCCTCTACAAGCTTTATGATAAATGCTTAGTCAGAGCCAGCACTTAAAATATCTCTGTCAGGAACCCCTCCCCAAACCCCTGACCATGGTTTCGTGCTTTGGCACTCCTCAGAGAGGTGTCAGGGTAGGTTCAGACACTAGATCTAAAAATACCAACCCAAAGCTAAGCACTTAGCTAAAAGTTATCTATTGAGTGGAAAATCTGAAATTTTCAGACATGTACATGTCTTCAAACCCAGCTATCCAACTCAAATAGCTATATGGGTCTGATAGATCTTCAGCCATGCCACATAGTAGTAGTCATAGCAATATAAAATTGCATAAGACTTTTTTGGCAGAGACTATAAATAGTCAAAATAAAAGTCATAGATCAATTCATAGATCACTATTTATAGTCTCTGCCAAAAAAGTCTTATGCAATTTTATATTGCTATGACTACTACTATGTGGCATGGCTGAAGATCTATCAGCCACATATAGCTATTTGAGTTGGATAGCTGGGTTTGAAGACATGTACATGTCTGAAAATTTCAGATTTTCCACTCAATAGATAACTTTTAGCTAAGTGCTTAGCTTTGGGTTGGTATTTTTAGATCTAGTGTCTGAACCTACCCTGACACCTCTCTGAGGAGTGCCAAAGCACGAAACCATGGTCAGGGGTTTGGGGAGGGGTTCCTGACAGAGATATTTTAAGTGCTGGCTCTGGCTAGCATTTATCATAAAGCTTGTAGAGGAATTGGCAATCCTCACTGTTTATAACTTACAAGCTTAAGAGATAGGGTCATGTGATCTATGAATTGATCTATGACTTTTATTTTGACTATTTATAGTCTCTGCCAAAAAAGTCTTATGCAATTTTATATTGCTATGACTACTACTATGTGGCATGGCTGAAGATCTATCAGCCCCATATAGCTATTTGAGTTGGATAGCTGGGTTTGAAGACATGTACATGTCTGAAAATTTCAGATTTTCCACTCAATAGATAACTTTTAGCTAAGTGCTTAGCTTTGGGTTGGTATTTTTAGATCTAGTGTCTGAACCTACCCTGACACCTCTCTGAGGAGTGCCAAAGCACGAAACCATGGTCAGGGGTTTGGGGAGGGGTTCCTGACAGAGATATTTTAAGTGCTGGCTCTGGCTAAGCATTTATCATAAAGCTTGTAGAGGAATTGGCAATCCTCACTGTTTATGACAAACCTATATATTAAATTTATTTGCTTATACTTATATAAATTTTTTTTATTAATTTTATATAAATTTTTATATTAATAAACCATTTATTTAATTGTCGATTTGACTTTAAAGAAGGAAAGAAAGAGTAGTAGTGTTAATAAAATATAATTATATATCTTAATTGGTTTCAGAGTTATTATTAAGAATATTGTGTTTTTTTTTTTTTTGTCTTAATTCTATCATTTTAATTCAGCATCATTGCTCGCAGTTATTAAGTATTACCATTCGTATATATATTGAGCAATCACTTGCAAATATTAAGCGTCCGCAAAATAATAGGTAAACTAGAATGTTGATATTTGAGTATTTAAGGATTATGCTTGAGAATAAACAAATTTTGATAATTATAGTTCAACATAGAAAGCTAAAATTGTGTTGTGTCCATGAATTTAGATCATCCTCATCAAAGAAGGATATCATGTTATTAGTTAAAAATGTTTCAAATAATACTATATAAAAGTTATAATCGCCATCAATCATCATTAATAAATTATAATCATTAAATTTAACGTTTAGCGTAATGAATATGTTTTAGTAAAGAGGGGTTTATATAAAGTGGAATATTATGCAAAGAGATTCATGATGATCAATCATCACCATTAGCATTATTAAATCCCAGTATGAAATCTGATAATTTTAATAGATGCCTATAAATTTATAAAGATGAATTTATTGTTGTGAGTTTATTGATAAGCCATGGCTGGTATCATCATCACTATTATAATCATTATTATGACATCACTATTATAATCATTATTATGATATCACTATTATAATCATTATTATGATATCACTATTAATATCATTATTATGATATTATTATCATCATCATCATTATTACCTTTATTGTGATAAATAATTTAGTTAAATGGCCATCAATATCAATAATGGTCTTCACATGCTTGTTTGGAAGCCATTAATGGGATTATTCATGTCTGTTCATCAATATACGCTAATGAGCTAGCAATGTCTATAAGAATCTTTGATTTATAGTATAAACTTTGGTAATATTGGGATCCTGTAATTTTATCAATATAGATAAAATGTAAAAATGTCATTTTGTTCAATAGTCATCCAAGTCATGTGTAATAAATATGTACTGAATGAGTTTGAACTCAAGTACACTATAAATAGATACTTATCTAGATTGAAAACAATCTAGTGGCGCTCATGGGGAAACACATGTACTTAGCTAAACTGAATAAAAAGTGATATCATCCCTTTCCAACTTCATAATATTAGTTTTATAAAATATATTTTTATAAGTTGTCATGAATAGCACCCGTGTGTGCATATGACCATGAATGGTCTTATATATTTGGAAAGAAGGATAGGAAGGATTCTTTGTTAGAAGAACCTTGTATTGGAGATAAGCATAAGGCACTCCAGGAATCTCACAGTGGGTACTTTTATTCAGTTGCTATATTTAATATTATTTTTATTAGATGACAATGGCCAGTATGTTTTATTGTTCAGATGACTGCCCCAATATATAAATAAATACCAAGAATCTTTAATGCTGATATTTTCAAGTGGCACAGTGATTATATAATTTCTTTATCTATGCTATGATGAATTGATATAGTTACATGGTACAAATTGGATAGGCATATATCTAATAATTAATAATTTCCCCTATCTAAATATTTATTATAGTTACAAATACATATTTATATAATATTTATAAAATATTGTTACAAATGGCAATTTATAAATAATTGTTACAATATATATATATATATATATTTATGACAGTTGCCAACTTTGTCCATGCTAATATTACAAACTTTTTAATTAAGAATAAATTAATTAAAAGAGAAATTATAGATTTCATTTTCCCATATATTTTTTTAATAATGTCAAACAATAATGTATTATTTTAAATGATGATATGATAGTTACCAAACATGGTTCTTTAATAATGATGTTAATATTGTTATAATTTGTTAAGAGCTTTAAAAATGAGAAAAAAGTATAAAATCAAATAAATATTTTTTTTAAAATGTTCCTCTTCAATAATTATTTACCAGTTTTTTAATTTAAAAAAAATTTACTGAAAGTTTTAATTTTAAATTTTAAAAGGAAATAAGAGAAATAAAGTTCTGTACTTAGTAGTATTTTTAAAAAAAGAAGAAAAATAGAAATAATAAAAAAATTCTAACATGTTTGTTAAATATTATTTTAATTTGTTAAGAGTTATTTTTCTTTTCTTTTTATCTTTCTCCAAATCAAAAGTAATTAAGGGATAACTTATTTTTAGCAGAATAGAAAAACAAGTACAAGGAATTTTTTACTTGTTTTGCATTAGAAAAGAAAATGAGGGAAATAACTGAACAATCATATATGTAATAATATATCTAACTGGTTAATGCTTAGTTGGGTCATGCTGGAGATAGGATTGTGATTGGTTAAAGACAGGATTGTTACAAAAATGCACTCCATAAGAGAAAGGATATACAGTAGACCTGTCTTATAAGAAGAAATCAGTTTTGATCAAGATGTTGAAGACCACTAAACATTACATAATTTATATGGCTATATAAGCTAATGAGCTTGGATTAAAAATAGTATTGGGTTTTCAATTTTCATTTTCATACTTTTATAGTTAAGTAAAGATAAAAGGTGGCTGCTAGTGAATTGCATTAGATCCTAAGATCTAGGTGCAGTGCTTTCAGATCCAACGCTCCTCACTAAAAAGGTCACAAGCCAGAAATTAGTCTGGGGATATTGGATGAGTATGAACTAGATAGAGATTTTATACCCAAGCCTTCTGGCATCCATTGATTATTCTGGCTTGCACTCAGTGGCACTACTGTATGGAGAAGTTTTCCTGTTGAAAAATACAGTAGGTGGAGTCTAATCAATCTGTCAAGAAAAGCAGTAGAAAAAATCATTCTTGACATAATTGTGAGAGAATTAGAAGTTTGGTTGTAAATAAAATCTTTTCTAAATTGTTGAAAAAAGCAATGTGCTAATTTTAGCAAAAAATTAAATGTCATCCACCTTCATGTAACATGCTACAGTGGAAAAATGCAGAATGAGAAGACTACCACTGAAACCTGCAACAAGCTTTTTCTTGATCCAAGAGCATCATTGTATGTCTTTATATAATAGTCTGACTTGGAAATATATAGATGGAAGAAAATGAAGAAAATTCATCCTATGTGAAATCTGAAAATATTGTATGTCAGAACAGAAAAATTAACTGTGTATATTAGACTGGAATAGAGAAGCTTTTAATAAGAAATCTACATGGAAACTGGAAATTACCAGTGCCAAAGAAGGATCCCAAAATAAAACCATGGTAACAGATATTTTAATATGCACATCATTTCTGCATTTATAGCTAAACAATTTTAAGAAAAATAATAATTGATAAAAATGAATACTTTGATCAAAGTTCAACATTTTTTATGAAATATGTTTTATTTCATTCATTTGATTTTTCCCTTCAAAATCATAAAAGGTTTTCAGATAAGTTAAAATTTTATCTCCTATTGTTAAAAGTTGTTGTCCACCTCTGACTATTAAACAGGGAATAACTTAGTGAAAGAAAAAAAAAATGACTAATTTAATGAATAAAAGTCAACTGGCTAATCATTTTTATATGAATCATATTTGTGATGACTTATCATGTCATTTAAAAGAAATTAATTATTAATCAGTTAGTTTTTTTTATTAATTGTTTAAAAATATTTTAGTTTTAATGTCTATTCCTCCAGTTTATCTGTTCTATGAATTGACAAAGTGTATAACTTGGTTTCATTATAGCTTAGTGTTTTAGGCATTGTAAATTAAGTAAAATTATTTAAAAATATTATAAAATAAGATGTTATATTTGTTTTTCTCTTATTCACAGTTATATGGATTTGCGAACTTATGGCAGCATTTGGACATCAAGATAATTCTCTGAATCGTACCAAGTTATTACCTTTAATGTCCATTAACTGCATTGGGTTTTTATTGGAAATTAAATTGATAATCAGCTTGTACACTTATGGTACTTATGTCCACAGAATTGATGATGATCATCATGTATCAATGTTCCAGCACTATTTTTATTATGAGTGATAGAATATCACTCAAGTGTGTGCATCCAAATAATGATTGGACATCTTGCCTTAAGTTGGCAATAGCTAGATAATTAGTCTCTATATAATGGAATTCTTTTAAATCCAGTCACAAAGCATGATTGTTGATAGTTTTGATTTGATTTTTTCCTATAATGCTGGGTAATCTGTAGTTTAGAACTATTAGTAGTATAACTACTTATATTTTATTTTTTTCTGATCTCATGCTTCTTGTATATTTTTACCTTTTATATTTCATTTTTATTTATTTTATGGATGATGATTTTCTATCTCCCAATGTTTACTCCATATTCACGCCTACACTTCTATACCATTACAGTATGTAAGTATTATGACTGATTATGGTATTTATTTTTTTGTTTTATTGCTTAACAGTGCTTCAGTGCACAAGTACAACAAGAATATACAGAATTTACATAGATGAAAAGAATGTAATACACCTGGGTCTCTTTTTATGCGGATTTATTTAACGCGATTTTGAAGTTATGTGATTCACGTTTCTCCGGAAGTCGAACTCCGATAATGTGCTATTACTTTAAATAATAAATTTCGCGCACTTACGGCATATTGAAAGTAATAGCACATTATTGGAATTTAACTTTCATCTTAGTAATTTCAATATTTTCAGTGCTTTATAATAGTAAGATTTTATGCAATAATGAAATTAAAATCATGATTTCCACATTTTATGTATACACACATTAAATTTTACAAGATTATAATCATTGTGCATGTTAATTTTACATTTTAAATCTCATTTTGTTTTTGCTTTTTAAAAAAGAACGTAATCAATTATTAATCATTTAGTGTCTGCAAGTTTATTTTTAATTATTTTTTTATTAATGATACTAATCACGAACATGCTCTTAAATTCCAACGAGAGCTAAATGGTTGTATGTCTGGATATCTCGAGCTTCATAAACAATTAATAAAATCATCATCTCAAAGATTAATTACTAATTACGTTGTTACCAGAAAACCATTAACACAACATGAGAGTGAAATTGGCGCTAGTTGTATTTTCTCTTGTGAAGAATCTGATTTTTTACCAGTTTGCAAACGAACCTGTTTATTGGCAAATAGCGATAATAATTAAAACGTGTATAAAAAAATGTCAATTACTGTACTGTAAATTATGCATAAAAATATATTGTTTTGAATAAAATTAAATATTATAGTTAAAAAAAGTTTGTCTTGTATCAATTTTTTTCAAATTTGAAATTTTTTATTAGTCATATTTTATTTCCTTATTTTTTTATGAGCAAATTTTAAAGTAATTTTACATTGGTGCTTTGCTTTTATGCGATTTTTGAAAAATCACAGTCCGTATCCCCCCTTTTTCAAGGTAATTTATGTCCATTTTTGCATGATTTCGTTTGCGTGTGTTTTCTGAGGAACATATCTCGCGTAAAACGAGACCCAGGTGTATAAGATAATTTTGTTTGAAATTCACCCTCCCCCCCTTTTTCTCTTTCTACCAGTGTTAAACAACAAACTTTATGTTGAAGAAAAAATAAAAATATGTATTTTATTGAGCATAGAAAATGAATTTTTTAAATTCGTTGTGTCTTCTAGAAAGTGTATGAAATTTAATACAAGACTTGAAAATTATTATTATATGTCATGGTGCCAAACAAAAATTTGCAATATATTTATGTCTATTGACTACGATCAAATTAAGAATGCTCTTATGGCAAAAATAAGATCTAATCATAATCCCGAGGAAACTAATTTTATTACAATATGTATGAACCTAGGAAATTAGAAATGAGATGAAATGAACTTACTTAAAAATCAACTGACCGATTATTATGCCTAGGAATCGTCCTTGCACTGTGTCTCATTGATTTTTTGGCCACAAAATCATCATTTTCTGCTTATTTTATGGAAAATTGCATATTTAAAATTTTAGTTCCAAAAAAATCTGCATGTGGCAATAGATTTTTCTTTGCTATCCATTGTTATATAGTACAGCCTTTTTACCCTTATAAGGTGCCGATAAGCACTGACTGTGAGCTTAGGTTATTGTTCATTAGGTATGTCTAAGTATTAACATCAGAAATCAAATTAAAATGTTTCGTCAAGCATTGGTGGTCGAGAGGTCAGTGACCACTGCCTTACAAGCAGTGGACCCGAGTTAGCGGGTTCGCTTCCTGGCTGATGCTATGACACATGAGAAAAAAAATTAAAATGTTTTGGGAATGTTCTATGCTTTCATAATAGATTTTGAACTTAAACAAATGTATTTCTAATATTTTTTTACATTGGTAATTAAGTTTTTACATTACTTTACTTGAATATGAACTTTGATTTGAAAATTTTTAAATTTTAGAAGAAAAATATTCAAGGAAAAGAGGATAGCTTTTGACCGCTATTCAAGACAAGAGACCTCTATTCGCATATCAAAAAGAATCGATGTTCTAGAAAACTGTAAGTATTTTTCATAAATATTTTAGTATTTTATGGCTAGATTTTACATTGTATGGTCCAATAAAGTGTATATAATGATTAATAATGTGTGTATATTTTGATTTTTATTTAAAATATTACATTTTAGACAAGAAAAAGCACAAAAATGAATATTCAAAAAAGTTATAAAAAAAAAAAAATACTAGTATAATGATTGGTTGAAATATAATTCTTTTGTTTTACCGCTGGCTAATTTTTAAACGTTTTTGTTATATTTTTCTCCAGTTATTAACATTATTTTTAATTTTTCATTACATTTTACCAATTTAAATGTGAAATAATTCGATTTTTATAAGCTAAATTAAAACAGTACTGTTTATTGAAGGTTGTAATTTTTTAAATAGAAGCATACTCTAAACGAAATTGACGAATAGCATTACTCAGACTTTTAGGTAATTGACCAATAAAATTAATTCGCTGTTTTTGCCAAAATAATTGGATGTCTAATTAAGTAAAAATATATTTTAGAAGTAATAAGAGTTTATTGACTTCACTAATATTTGTAATACTAGTGCTAAATCATTTTATTTGCATAATTTCTAGATAGGGCAAATTGATTGGTTTTTATTTATTTATTTATAGTAGACATTTTTAATATAGGAATTGAGTGTTATGAACTTCTTAAGCCGTCAATAGATTGTATAATCATTCTTTACTTACAGCTCAGCAATTTTAATTTCAATCATTTTTGTTTTGCCTTTTTTTCTCGATTATTGCTTACATTTTTTTACTTTTCTGAAACTGCAATTAGCATGGTAGTGAAGTCTTCCAAAAAAAAATTATTACAGATTAAGAAAAATAGTACACAAGATATCCAATGAATATACTAAGGGCACCAGAAAGATAGGCAGAAATATTGGGATTCACAGATTGCGTCCTACAGTCTTCAACTTTGTACTTTTATTCTTTGTTTCTGGTTCTGTCTTCATTTTATTATTTTTATTTGAATTGGAACAATCACATTTGGGTATAGCTAATATTGATGATGATCAAGATGTCACGTTATAAAACATAATGCTTATAATAATATTAATTTGTGAATCTCTAAATTGCACTCAGTCTTTTTATAAACAGTATTTACTTTAATGGATAATATTTCTGTAGTGTAGTTTTCATTACACCATTCACATAAGGTAGGGACTGATTTCCAACCGCTTTTAATACCTTGTGGAGGAATGTAATCATAAGCATATGACCAAAGACGTGAAAAAAATCTATGATTCCCAACATGCACATTTCGTGCTGAACCAGCACTCATCAGTTGGCCCAGATCGCAATCTCTTTATCATTGTTCAGTATATTATATAGATAGAAAATTACTACAGTTCACTTGTTAAGTATCAAATGTGTTGCCCTCATAGCTTTGAGACAAATCACTTAATAAAAATATTTTAATAATTTTTATTAGTCATTCATTAGACTAGAGATTATCCAATAATGAATAATATTTCTGTAATGTACTGAACAACGATAAAAATATGTGTAAGAGATTGTGGTCTGGGCCAATTGATAAGTGCTGGTTTAACATGAAATGTACATCTTGTGGATCATAGATCTTTTTCACATGTCTGTGATCATATGTTTATTATTACATCCTCTACAAGGTGTTAAAAGTGGATAGAAACCAGTCCATGCTCTGCGTGAGAGTGGTGTAGTGAAATTTACACTACTGAAATATTATTTATTATTGGATAATCTCTAGTCTAATAAATGACTAATAAAAAATATTATTGTATTTTCTTTAATTTGTTCTTCAATATATATTTATTTATAATTAGATGTATTGTTTCGTCAAAGTTATTTTATGGTATCATTTATTTATAATTCCAATTTGTCAGAAGTTAAAAATATTATATTTTATCTTTTAAATTCTATTTTTGCAAATTCCACAGTAATAATGAACAACAAGGGCCTCTGAAAACAGTCGTAAGGAAATTCACTTTCCAGTCTTATGATTTCTTACTGTCAGACTGTAGATAACCTAAATATTTATAATTATTTATCCAACAAATGAATGATGAGTCGTTTATAGCCAAATGCTAAAGCAAAGATGAAAAATGCTTAACTTTTCACTACTGGGTAAATGAGACCCCAGACATTCTTAGTTAAAGTTGAAAAGTGTAAAAATGCTAAACTCACAATACCTAAGTATTTAGCCAATCCTGATAAATTACGTCTATCCAATATTCAATTCTGGGGAGATCTTGGATAGCCATGGCCTTGCAGCAGTTATTTAAGAGCTTACCTTTGTTATTTATCTGTAGAATAATAATAAAAAAATATTTTTCATTGGATAGAAAACCTGTTTGCATTTATAATAATAAAATTTAACGGTAAAGAAAATATTGAAATCTATATTTATTATACTCATGCTTAGAAATGTTTGTTTGACTATTATTTAAAGAGTACAAAACCAGTTATAGGTATAGTAATAAAATATGTCATTGCGCATAAGGGCCAACAATCGTAAGTATGTTAGAGAGTTATTAGCTCTGTATGAGAACAGAAAATTACCGTTAGATATATATAAAATACGTTTTTATTAAAATTTTGTTTTATTTTATATTTGAATTGATAATCAATATGCTTTATACTTTTTTGATGTTAAAATAAGATTTAATTAGTTTTGTATTTCGATCTGTTACCAAAAATTGCAACTGAACAAGTTTAACTAGAGTATTCTGAACAGTCAATTGTCAAAACTTTAAGTTGTGTGTATATAAGACGTAATTCAGATTCTGTTATAGTGTTTAGCAGATTTGATACTCAGTAAGGTCTTTTGTACCGTTTCATTAGAATTTAAAGTTTTTCTGCCTTTATCACATAATGATATTTGTTAAATCAAAATATAACAATTTAATTTAGCTTATCTATGAATAACCATCACCGTGGAACCTTGTTAAGAAACATTTGAGGAAAACTGGCTACTTATTGGAAATCTGGAAATTTCTGAGAGTTTGACCTTTTTTGTATCATCTTTTTATTGAAATACTATCCGATATTGCTCAAGTCTATTATAGAAATTATATACTATTAATTTCTCAATTATAACACAGCCGTTGGTACAAAAATATCATAATTTGTCACCACAATGTTACTCTCACAAGGTTTTTCTTTTTTAAGTCGATAGTACATGAAACATTTTTTAAAACAATCTTCATAAAATTTTCTAAATTGTCGATTTGAAATGCCATAAACAATAGGATTTGCTCCAATTCCGCATAATGTTAAAATGTTTACAGCGAAATAAGCTGAAAATGGTATTTTTTTCGGTTTGTCAAAAATATCAATAAAAAACGATGGAAAAAATGTAACGATGAAGATGATTAAAATACTTAGCATGACTTTCATTAAATGTACTTCTCTATTTTTTAACGTATTAAGCACGTTATTTTGTTTACAATTTGCTTTGGTGTCTTCAATTTTACAAACACTAAGGCGCGTGGAATTTCGTCTTAAACTTCCTGCATCTGAATTTGGGGGCGAATCCAAAAAACTGCTACGAATTATTAATCGGCTTCTGTGAACAATGTGGTAGATTGAGAAATAAGAGAAAAGCATTACAATAAAAGGGATACAAATCATTAAAACGGTGATAATGGCGAATAAAATCCCAGTGTTGGTCGGGATTTCATTTATATAGCAACGGTCACACGTAATAGTAATATTATGAATTGTGAAAGGCCCTACAAACGCTGGAATACATAAAAGTCCTGGAAACAACCAAGAAAATAATATTTCAAGACTCATTGCTATATTATTTTTAAGAAGACATCTTGTTGGTTGAGCAACGGAAAAATAACGTTGGACTGCAATACAAGCCATATGACAAGTAGAAATACCACAAGCCCATACTTTGAAAAATAAATGAAACGAGCAGTAATTTGCATAAATGTCTTTACTCTTGCTTAGAATCTTTATCCTATTAACTAATAAAACAATACTCCATAGAATATCATATATTGCTAGACTTGCGATAAGAATATTAGAAGGATTACGAAGAGTATGTTTAAAAACTAAGGGAACAATTAATAAAATATTTCCCACGAAGTTGAATATCACAATGACAAGTATTAAATAACTTAAGTCATAATTCAAGGAACAGTCCTGATTGTGTGGGATAAAATCATGAAGCCGAGCCTCTCTTCCAGAGTTATAATGAGTGTCCATAATTGTAAACTGCAACCATTAACTCCTAAAACAAAATAAATATTATTTTTATAATTGCAAAACATTCTTTCCCTCTCATTTTCTCTTACATACACGCATGTATCACAATATATGTTTTAGAATTTTTTATATTAACTGAAAAAAAATGTCTTAAGATGTGATATGTTGGACTATTTCCATCATTTATGAATGAATGTTGAATGTATAAAAAAAAAGTTAAACCTTATTTAAACTTTCCAAATACAAACAACTTGTTAGTAATAACACACAAATAGACAATACAGGTTAGTAATTTCACAACGTTTCGAGTAGTATTAATCTCCACACTTCTTCAGGTGTTGCTGACCTATATGCACAGTGATAATATTAGCTTAGAAGTTGAACTCGCACCTTTAGAATCTTGAACAACGAATTTATGGCAAACGCTCTAATAAGAATCTAAAGATGCGAGTTCAACTTCTAAGCGACTATTGTCACTGTGCATATAGGCCAGCAACACCTGAAGAAGAGTGGAGAATAATACTACTCGAAACGTTGAGTAATTACTAATCTGTATTGCTATTTGTGTGTTATTACTAACAAATTGTTTGTATTTGGAAAGTTTAAATAAAGTTTAAAAATTTTTCTATACGTTCAACATTCACTCATAAATGATGGAAATAATCCAACATATCATATCTTATGATATACCATCATTAAAGTCCTTCAGACAAATTAATGTCTTGTTTTATATAAATATGTTTTTGGAAATTTAAGTGTAAATTGGGTGCTCCAGAAAAAGTAAGGAAAATATGAAAAATATATTTTAGATCGCTAACTGATAAGGATTTAACTAGCGATTAAAGGTACGTGTTTGCGATAAGAATATTGCATTCAATAAATGGCAATAAATATTTGCTAATTACAAATATTTCTTGATACAATAATAATTAAAAACGTAAAGAGGAAATCAAGACTGATAATATCAAGGATGAATCCTGGATTACCGGAGGCAAACCTACGTGTATAAATAGTTTTGAGCAGCAAAGGGCATTGTTCTATTTCAAATAAATTACCGAGTGAAAGGTTGCAGAAAGATTTAAGTGACTGTAAGTGAAAAAAGCTTAAGTGACAATGCAGTGCTTTATTGCGAAGTCAATGTGTTCGCGAGCAGCAGCTGAACAGGACCAAAAAGTTTGGGAAACTGAGACCGGAGGAAACTATCTAGAAAGCAGCCAGTTGTGAAGTGCGTTGTGGGAAGTGAACCAAAAATGATATATATATATATATATCGTGTTGTGTGTGTAGCAATAACTTTTCGCTATTATCCTTTATTCTTTTATTTGTTGGTATACCCGTGTGCTTGCATTTTGAATACACAACAACTAAATTATAATCTTAGAATGCAATTGCATTTTTTCTCAACTCTAAATCGCAACATTATTCCTGTCAATTGATACCCGTGTAGGTTGCAGTTTGGCGAAGTTGGTAGAATCTCTGATTTGAGATCAGGAACTCCCAAAATCAATACCGGCACTCGCAGTCTTTCGAACTTCTTATAATTCCCAAGCAACCAAGCCATATTATTTTGTTTTTATAGTAATTGATGTAAGCTAAAAAAAATGCTAGAGAATACTTTTAAAAAGCTACTAAGTCTTAATACTACATTTTTTTTGAAATTATAAAAAAAAATATAATGATTAGTTAAAAAAAAGTTTCCTTAATGATCTTTTCCTGGGCTATTTAGTAAAGTAATAAGATATTGTAGTGACTTTCAACTGAGTTAAATTTAAAAAATCTCATTTTGACCAACCCTACGTAACTACAAGCTTAATCTAAAAGCTGATAATTAAGTGCATATAACTTTCCCAACCAAACCAAAGAATTATTTTTTAAAATTATGATTGTTATATATTGGCCAAGAAAAAATCTTAGATATTATCTCATTTGAATGAGAGCATGAACTCTGATAATACAATAGTAAGCTTTACATCAAAACTTATTAGTAGAATCCAATTTTGAATGTATAATTTGTGTCACATATACCATTTCCAACTCTCTTAAGCATTTCAACAATGCTACTTTTATAACAAAGTTTTATTCTTAGAGTTTTGACTATCTTACAGTCAACACCAGAGCTACAATATCCAAAAGTATAGTTATACCATTAATACATTTTATATACATATTTATATACATGATGATGACTGCAGGACAGTTGAAACTAAAAGAATAAAGTTTTGATATATAAAAAAATGGTATTGTTGAAGTGTTTAAAAAGGTTGGAAATGGTAAGAATGTAAATATAGAAATCAATACATAAGAAAAAGAAGAAGAAAATTATATAATTTATATTGTGTAGTATCCATAAAATTTGATTATTATTATTAGGTAGAATGTTTCATTAAATAATGTAGAAAATAAATTTCTTACTTAAAATTTAAAATTTTTGTTAATATTTAATTTACTTATAAACTTGTGCATAGGTATCAGTTAGTATAAGCTCAAATTGTTTCATTTTATTGCTTAAATATCATACAAAGCTCCAAACAATTAATCATTCAGATTATTTTTTTAACATATGAGTATATCAATAAAATAATATTAGAAAAAGATTTTTTAAATAATGCTTTTATGTAAATAGTCCACTAGAAAGTAAAAATTCACAAATTAATAATCCATATAATAAAAGCATTTGAAGTTTTTTCAATTTTTATGATTTGTTTGGGTTTCAAATACTTTTATGATATGGATTATCACTTTATGTTTTATATTTTAGTGAGTTATTTACATAAAAGCATTATTTGAAAAAAATATTATTTCATTTTTTAGCTAGGTAATTTCAATTTAAATAAAATAATTTTCTTCGTGAGTATTTTTTTAATTATGTTTCTTGTTTTTCCCATAAGAGAATGCCTTCTGTCAATAATTTTGATAATTATTTTGATTTTGAAAATGGAAAAAAACAAAAACAAACATATTATTCTGTAACTTTTTTTTTTACACATTTACTATTTTTTTCACAAAATATTTATGATATATTAATTATTTCAGAAGAATAATTCAGATTTTGTTAGGAAATATTTATTTTTAATTAATTAATTAATTCAATATTAACAAAATTTTACTCTATAAATATAATATTAATGTTTTCTTAGGAAGTAAGAATGTCAGTTCAATTCTAAATGGGACCTGATTTTTTGTCAATGTTAAAATTAAAAAATCTGGACATCCCAACAAAAACACTGACAGGACAAGTAAATGAATGATAAGATTTAAATTATTGGAGGTCATGAGAAGTTTAGCATCGGAGACAAAATCCTACTCAATATATTAATGAATTACTAGAAAGATATGATATATTTTGAAAATATTTAAAAATATATTTCCATACACTGTACTTATTTTATTGAAAAATATTTTATTATTCTAACAATCAAATTTCTCTCTCTCTCTCTCTCTCTCTCTCTCTCTCTCTATATATATATATATATATATATATATATATATATATATATTGTAATGGGCATACAATGCCGTTACATTCTAACAAATAAAATAAAATTAAACGTTCGTAGATAAAAACTTCTTTTTAAGAATTAAAAATTAAAAAGTTAAAAGTCATCTAAACTTTATATATATAAAATTGCATAGATGAAAAATTATTAAAAGAACACTTTATTAAGGAAAGTTTTAAAACTAAGTTTTAAGAAAAAAAACTTGAAAGATTTAAAGATAAAAAGAATGTACAATAAATTAATTAATGCTATTGTAAAATGGAAATGATTATTTTAATTAGTTAAAAGTAAACTAGCCCTTGGGCATTTCAAATAATAAGTAAAGGTCAGATAGGAGAGAAAAAATAATAGAAACTAATAGCCAATAAAAAAAATCCCTAGGGAAACGGACCTCAACGAAAAGACCATCATCATCATGATGTAATGTCCACTGGATCTGAAAGTTTAATATAAAATTAGAAAAGATAGAGATGTGACAGCAGAGTGTGCCATATGTGTTAGTGTGGAGAGAGTTGAACGAGAAGGGATTGAAAGACGCACTTTCAATTCCTTCAGTTTTTCAAAAAAAAAAAAGATATCGTTTTCCATAAGGCGGACTACAGGCTATCAAGACTGGAAATAAAATACCAGCTAAAGTAAAAGACCTCCGGATGAATCAATAAAATGGACAACAGCATACTGGTCTCTCCAGGACATCAGGACAATTAACCCTGGAATCCAAATGGCAAGCAACGGTTTAAAGATGAACTTTTCTAAACAGTAAGAAGTATGTAACAAATGAACATTTTCAAAAATAGTAAGAACTTTAATTCCAAAATCTTTTCCGTATTTAATAGAAATAGAATCCTATCTGACCAATGTAAATTATTATTAATAACTAATTTTATTTGATGTATTTTTTTTAAAGTCATTTCCATTAAGTTATTTGTTTCATTCTTTTAAGTTTTTTAATTATGATTTTTTTTTTTGTTAAACAACTTTTAATCAATGTTAAATTTAAGTCGGGAGTGAATGGCTGCATAGATTCGTAAAGTTATGTTAGTTTAAGGGAGGATAAATCTTAGGTTATTTGTTTCGTAGTTAAATTGGGTTAATCAATTGGATATATTGGTGTAATTAATAAATGTAGTATGACATCCACTACATGCAGAATCACTTGATATGCCACACTTGGGCAAAATAAGTCCCATTTCATACTGACCATCAGAAGCAGACATATTCCCTGCTCCTTGGAGCATCCCTTTAGCTATGGTATGGGATAGTAAGATGGCAAAAAGGACCACAATCCCTTCCTATGGAGTTTTTTTTATTCCTTTTTTCGCCAGACAAATGTAACATTCCTATACTGGATGAGAAACAAATTTCTTCTCTTAACCATGTTGTTCAGAGGTGCATTCCTGACAGTATGGTATTGTGCTGTCATATGCATGCTGCATTGAATACATCAATATATCAGATAGATGGGCATTGGTTTGACTGCGAACTTTTGGCCTAAGGTTAAATCGGGATAGAATATTTTCTTTTCAAATACAATCTATGTAGTCTATTCATACTCGACCCTCTAATAAAATATTAATCTCATCTGTGCGAACTTATAAAATAAAAGTTAAAACGTAAATTAAATTCTAAAATCAAAGTTAAAATGTAAGTTAAATTTTAAAGTAAAAGTGATACTAAAATGGTTCAAAATCTTATATATGTCTAAATAATATTTGTGTGTATTATTACTGACAGTCGCTTCTTTTATTTTTGTTAATATTGGAAAAATATTTTAAGAATTTATATTTTATAAATCTCTGCATCTCACTGAGCTAGTGGCATGGGCTGATGGTTGGAATAAAATATATATGTAAAATTTGAATCTTAACTTACGTATCTGCCTACTATATAAATTTTCCAGGTTCAAATCGCTTGGTGGCGCCCTGTAGTGCAGATACGGTAAGACTTCTAATTGCATCTAAATGCATCCGACCATATAATATATATATATATTAAATCATCCCACATAGTTAAAAAATTCAACACCACCTCTGTGAAATAATATATAAATATATTAGAGTCTGTATTTCAGAATAACCATGTGGAGTGATTTAATATTTGAAATTTTATTGCAGTTTAGCGTTAGCACTGGGAATATTTTCATCTATATTTAAATTATGACATTACAGTTACACTGAAAATTGGTTATTTTTAATTATGGGATTATAAAAATTTTATTGGCTTTAATTAGTTTGATTAATTTGTTTTTTTATAATTAAGCAAATATATTTGTCATTTTCATTTGGTTAAAGAGTATAAAATATAATTATTATTATTATATTTACCTAGTTTCTCATGTCAATATTTATAAGTCTTATAGTAGTATAAAGTATTTTTAATGGTTTTATAAGCTGATTTCTATGATAAACTTCTAAGTTTTGTATAAAAAAAATACACATACGCTTGCTTTGGTATATTTTATTAAAAAATAAAAATGGCGATTATATTAAAGCAAAAAGAAATGCTTTATACATCCAAAATAATAATTCAGAAGTAGAAATAAGAATAGGATTATTCAACTGTATGTAAAATCAATAGTGTTTACATTTTTATAAGTTGCAATTATTCATGTGTGTGTAGATGCTTACATGTTTAAGAGTAACACAAACTAGTCAATTTAGATTTTATTTAACAGTTTGATTTGGGTTTATTAAAAATATATTTGATTAGTAAATTATTTATGAAAAATCAATTTAAGTATGAAAATAAATATCTGAGAGGTGTTTAGATTTTAAGATTCATTTTTTTTATATATGTAAAAATGTTTATAAAATTGTTTTGTCTTTAAATCCAAAAATGAAGGTTTTTTTTACCAATTTTGTTTTAAAAATCTTAAACTTTAACATTTTGACGGACCTTCCTGGAAAAATCCAGACACCCAATGCATGATGGAAAATATTACATAATCTAGACATTATGTGATTATGAGTATAAAAGCAGGAGTCTACAAAAATCAGACAGTTCGCAAAAATTTTCATTACTAGTTGGACTTCAAGCAGAAATAGCCATTTTGTTATTCAACTACCTGATGGCAGGCTGAGGAAACAATATGGGCAGATTCTTGCTGAGGACCTCACATAATCCCTATCATCATTCCAGAGAGGATATAAACTACAATAAAATAACCACAAATAACTATAGAGTTAATTTATAAAAATTTTATTTCAAGAAATCTCATTTGTTTAAGTCAACTGCTAAAATATAATAAACAAATTGATTGACGGAATTGCCTTCTCATTCATAAATAAATCACTGGATTTTCTTCAATGGAATATTAATTAATAATATTTGATAAATTTTGGAAGAACTTGATTTAGAACTTTTAAACAAGTTTACTGGATATATTCTCTTATAGGATATTATAAAAATGTTCAAGTGTTGGTAGCCGAGAGATCAGCGCAGCTGCCTTGCAAGCAGTTGCTTGCAGACAGTTGTTGCTGGTTCACTTCCAGGCCGATGCTTTGACATATGGAAAAAAATGTTGTCTCTTTATTTCACGAAAGGATAATCTTCTTAAACCTCAAGATAATAAATTTGTCTCATCTAAACGGAAAAAATTTTAAATAATAATATTTTTAAAATCAAATATGCTTCAATAAACTTGCTACTAATGAAATAGATTTTGGATCTATAAAATGATAAAAAAATGTCATGCTTGGATAATAAATCTGGCTTTATCAGAGACAAGATTATCTTTATTAACTTAAAGGATTATAGATCAAAAGATGAATGTATTAATCTTATGCCTGGATTTAAAAGTGCTGAATGTTAACATTTTTGGATAAAAATAAAATCTGATTAAACATTATGACTAAAACTACTAATGTATTTTCCAATATTTGGAATAATTGCATAAAGGATTATTTGTGCATAATATGTGAATATTACTTAAAAAGAATAATGGATTAGTCACTAGGTGGAGCTCTTATTGGCAGGTCATCCTCCCCACAGCTCGCACAGAATGGCTCTGAATAGGTGGTTTTGCAGCAGTGAAAGGTACTTTTTCCATTCATTTGGCCCTTTAAAGGTCTTATTTTGCTGCTAATGTGATCTTTCATTCACTAAATCTCAGTTTTCGTACATTTTTAACATAATTTCCCTATGTCTACCTTATGCTTATTAGCAATTTACTACCTCATACCCCCCTGTTTGGTGGGTAATGCAATTGTTTCATGGATCATAAAGGGCTTTATTCCCTCTTAGACTCATAAATTTTTTCCTACTCTAATTTCCCTGTCACTCAGAACTTGTTTATAAAGTTTTGTGTATGTTGTTCCAGTTATTTAGGCCATTTCAAACTATCCTTTTTTCAGACACCCCTTCCTCTGGAGTAACTAAGCGCCTAAAATTCCACTTAATTTTCTCATTACTCAACTAAAATTATTAATAACAAGTTTTCCAGTGTTTTTGTTTTGTTTTTTGCTTTTACATCAAAATATTTAATTTTTCCATTTCAAAGTTGTTTTCTTCATATTACTTTTCATTCTTTCAAACGGTTTAAAAATGACCGCTGCCCTAGCGGCAAAAATGCACAGAGACCTAAACTACATGAACTAAAACCTTCAAAATTACCCAAATGCTATCCAAATCGAATTTCAAACAAAATTTAACTAAAATTTAACATCATTATCAAAGAACTTATTGCAAAGTGTCCATCTCCTTGCCCTTTGGATTTTTCCTCCCTTTCAGGCTGTGGTTTGCTCTATCAAAGATAAAAAGCAAGTCAAAAAGAACAACATGACCAATCATAACGCCACTCCAAGTACAACGGGAAAAACTAAAATTTCCTCATCTACAAAAGACAAATATCAGCTTGTTGCATCTAAGCATAACTCAGAAATCTCCTCATCCATCCCTGAAATTTCTAAAGACTTAACATATAGCTATTCCTCCAAAGTTAATGTCATACATGGATCCTTCTATCAATCCACCAGGGCTACCAAGCCTATCATTGCTCATTACCAATGACTTTTCTTTGCCTGGACTACACACTCTTTACATATCCCCTTCCCTTTTCATATGTATTCCCTTCCCTTTCACCATATTGTACTTGAATTTCATTTTGCCATGTAATCATCTTTTTGTAAACCTTTTTTTAACTGTTGTGTATTTTGTCTTTTTGATGAATAAAAGCTTTCATCACTGAGAAAAAATAAGAACAATGGATTACAAATAAATATTTTGAATGCTACTTATAAATTACTGATTCAATTAAATGAAGGATATAATGAATTACCGATTAATCAGAGATTATGAAATAGACTTATCTTGAATTAATGATCACATCAAGTGAAATTTAATATTTTATGCTATTTTAAAATGACTAATATAAAAATGGAAACGAACTGTTCCGTAAATCAAATGAATTATTTGATCTACTTTTTACTTTATTAGTTTAGTCATGTTATAGGGTTTTTGCAAAAAAAAAACATAAAAAAAATTGTCTCAAATATGTCAAATGTACAGGTAAAAAGTAATATTTTGTTTAATATTATAGTTAGTGTTAAGATTGAATGCATTTAAATATAATATACTTTAGGATCTGATTATACAAATGTTAATAGTTATTAAAATTAGTATTGGATGGTTCTTGCCAATATTTGGATTAATTTTTTTAACCTCAAATTAAATGGTGTTATCCTTATGTGGGCGTGAAAGTTTATAAGGAATATTTAATCTATCACTCATATTTCCTGATATTAATTTTCATTGTTATCTTGTATATAATTGGCAATCTAATGAGATTTATAAACAATTGATTGGTTGTTATAATAAACCAATTAAGAACGTTCATATGACTTAACTTTTATTATTATAATATATAGGGTATACGAGCACAGACTTTCACACGACCCACCACTCTCCACACTATCTCATAACACTGATACCCTCGAACACATATATGTTGAAAAGATAAAATAATCACCAATATACGTATTTCATGCTAAACCAGCAATCATCAGTTGGTCCAGATTACCATCTCTACACGTATATCCTATAAGTGCTCAGATATATTTTAAGATAGCCAATCCTCATACTTTAATGGACAGGCTTCAATCTACTCCACACTCCAACTCTTCAACTGTCCATCCAATTGAAAATCTGATGGTGGAATGCTCAATGGCCACCCTAAGGCTGAGATTCTTGTCACACCCATGTTGACCTAAGGTCAATCTTACCCCTCATACACAGGACATAGTAATCTCTATCCTAATATTGAATTAAGGATTATTTTATGAAATCTTATGATAAAAACACTTGACAGATCCCGTGTTCGAAGTAGTTTTAGGAAGTAGACATTAACATTTTATTGAAATGCATTTTATAATTTTTGTTATTGGTATTATTTGTTCTTGTTACTAATTTTAATTTCACCAATAAAATAATTGTTATTTTTAATATTTCTCTTTGTCATTCTTTTTAATAAACATCGTTATTTCATTTGCATTTACTATATTGAAGGTCATATTTGAAATATAAATTTGCTCGTAAAACTCACCTGGATCAAATACATTATTGTTGTAGTAACACTACCTGTAACATGAAATATTATTGGATAAGGTGGTGTACACAAAAACACTTTTACTCTATCATGTCCCAGAATACACAAACATATTTTATATTCATGCATTTATTAATTTAACCCTGAGATAAAATTATTATTTAACTATTTTATTTAATGAGTTAAAGTTTTGAAATAAGAAACATTAGTTATAGAGATTTTATTGTTAAAAGAAACAAGAGTTCAAGAATAGCAGATTATTATAAAACCCTGAGAAATTAGTTTGTTAAATATTTATGATTTTATTAGAGTTTCGAATAATTACAAGAAAAAGTAAAAGAGTTTGTGTACACGCACTTTCTCGGTCTAAACTTGGCAGAGTGTTTTTTTGCAACTTTCACGATTTTTATGAGGGATTGGATCACCCTCCTTTAGGTTACAATATATATATATATATACTGAAATCCATAATGCCATATATTTCATGGTTATCTATGTGATTTTACATGGAGGAGAGAGCTGGTTAACAATTGTTGTGAGGATAGTTAATAAAAGTAGCATTATACATATTTTTTTAAACGAAAGTCATTAAAATAAAATTTTAGAATAAAATATAAGTAATAATATAATAACGCTTATTATAAGGGTTTAAATTTACGAAAAAGTAAATAATAAACTATATTAAAGTGTATTTAAAAGAATGTATGCTCGAATTTACTTTGGTATGAGTGTTTATTCAAAAGCTATATATATATTAAGATTTAAAAAAAATTATAAGTAATGTTTAAATTTGGTTTAAATAAAAAAATAAGGAAATTAAAAATGTTTAACTTTCAATGCTGCATTATTGGTTTGGAGACAATAGAATTAGAAAACAAAGTATAATTAGATAGAGATAAAATACATTAATCCACACAAAAAAATAATAAAGATATTTTGTAATTATATGTAATAACATAGATTGAGACATCAAAGTAATGTAAAACAGAGGTCACTAAGATGTCAAAAATAGAGATCAGTGATATATATATATATTTATGCACATTTTTTTTGAAGAATTTTCTTGAATCTTGGTTTTGAATGCTTTACTCTTAATTCATTATTGAAACACTGTTTTGCTGACTGATTAGAAAAAGGAGAACCATTAGCTCCCTGATATCTATCTTCCATCCAACATGTACATATCTGGAATGCTATTTTAAAGCAATAAAATCTTTGAGTGCAATTAAAGAAAATGATGGCTAACCAGTAAATAGTTATATAGAACTGCACGAAACAAAACTGTAAGGTAGAAGAGAGAAATTCCATCCTATCTAGAAAATGTATAAATGACACTTCCTCATTGTATTGGAGAAAAAGTTAATAAAATATACTGAATAGTGATAAACTGAATAATACACCCCACTGAGAAAAAATGTTGGCTCAACTAAGAATCTTCACAATGAATTTCAAAAAGCACTCGGACTTGAAAACATTTCATTACTGTTTTATACATGTATATACAAAAGTGCTAAGAGATTATATATATTCACTAGAATAAAAACTACAAAATTTTAAAATTTTGTAGTTTTTATTCTAGTGAATATTTTTATTATACTTATATTATTTAATATTACATATATATATATAATTATTTACAATTAGGCTCCAGATATGTGAAGAGTGCCTGTATTCCAAATATTTATATATTAAGCCTGTATCCTGCCCATCCCTCTTGTATGTATTTAAATGAATAAGGTCCTATACTTGAGGGGTCAGAATGACTTGAGGTCAACATGGGCATGGCAATAATATTGGCATCAGCATGGAATTTGGACTTTCCATCATCAGATTTTCAATCGTATGGATGGCTGAAGAGTTGGAGGTTGGAGTAGATTGAAGCCTGTCCATTAAAGTATGAGGATTTGCTATCTTAATATAAACTGAGCATTGAATATATAT